>MJUU01059361.1:10822-25533 GCA_002080025.1 Modiolus philippinarum | reverse complement strand
AGATACAATTCAATGATATAAGAAATTATGAGAGAGAAGTTTGTTTAATCTTTAATTTAATCAAACAACTTGATCATTAATTACCGTAAATTCGAATATTCTTGATTCATCTTTCAAGGGGATAGACCTTGGGTAGGAGGAGGTTACTCTGTTTTTCACTTTTGTATTACTTACACAAACAAATAGAATCATTACAATAGGTATGATCAAGATTTTAAATTTGTAATTTTTTTTTTCAAAACAGCAAATAAATATTCATTTTGTCAAGAAAACAAATACCAAACACCCAGTTATTTATTATGAGTGCATTTACTATACATTTTTGCAATGCTGTCCAAAGATAATGAACATATGTAAAGGTCGCATCTCTTCCAAGGGAGGTAATTTATAGCACAGATTCAGCAATTTTATTGATTTTTATCCACTTAATTCTAATTTGAGAAAAATATGTGACGATAGAATTTTCAAAAATTTTAATATATCTTACATATACTCGTTTTCTTTCTATTCTCAGTTTTTTGGTGAAAATTAAACGACAGAATTTTTAACAAGAAGTGTTTAATAATGATCAAAATGGAGTTAAAATTTCAGCCTATATTGTTCAGAACACCCATGTATTTCAGTTCAAACTAGTTAAATTTACTATCATTATTCATGCTTACTTTCACACATGTCTTAACTACAGAATTTTGCATTTGAAATAATTCTAAATCAAATACAAATTTAATTAGAGCTAATTTCATACACCACAATCAAGTACTGAACGGACAAAATAATTTGAGGAAAAAGGGTATCTTTGATGACCACTAGACATAAAATGGGACGGTAAAAATTGTTGAAAATTGCTTAAAGTCGACATGAACATGTGTAGTTTTAATACTGAAAATATTTTAAAAAACATTGACCGAGTGGAAAATTTTAATCTTCCCCAGGTCTGCCCCTCTTCAGTGTAGAAAGATAGCCACAAAGTGCTGACCTTATTAAGCAGTTGAGAAGTAAAGGAACGATGACGGAATAAAAACTAGAACACAAAAGACGTAAATGGCAAAAACGATACGATAGAAAAACAAACAGAGACATCATAAAAACGAAAAAAGAATAACAATAATTAAACCCAGAGCTAAAGCACTAATAGTGTGCACTCCCATAAAAACAGAATGTGACATCATGTGCTCCGGAGTGTGTACATATCTTATTATACGACACCCATTACCTTGTCAAAACTGATAATTTTAATTTCGTGAAGACCTGAAATCTATTACGTTTTGTAGTTTAGAATTGAGACAAACAAACGTTACAACACCATTGAGTGTTAGTTTAGATACGAATTTAAGCATTTGCATAGTACTAACGTAGATAAATTGTAATGTAAACTCAATAAAAGCACGTCTCATGGTATATAATCGTCAAAACATACTTAGTACGTACCTGTTATTGTTCCGCCTACGATTGATATCGCTAAAGTTATTAATAAGGCCACAATCTGATAACCGCCTTGTTCAACACCACTCCTACCAAGCCCTGGTTCCCATGTAGATGTGTTTGAATGATATTTAATGTATTCTGTGGTGTTGTATTTTGGTGATTCACCATGAAATATCACAAACACACTATAAAAAATTCAAAGAAAATTTGTTTAAGTGTCAAAATTACTAAACTTGCAAAACTACCTGAACAGTAAACAACGAAGGAAAATAAAGTAACTCCACTTGGAACTAAACCTCTACAAAAACGTGGTAAAACCAAGCAATAGAACAATGCTTTTATTGTTGTTCTTCATCTTGAAGTCACCAGTGTCACTCTGAAATTTTTTTTTACTGGTGTGCTATTCCGTTTTACCTCTTCCGCAGCATTTTAATATTCCAGTTCAAAATATTTTACATGCAATGAACTTAAAAATTTTAATAATCAAATTTTTCCAAGATGGTATAATCACTATTGTAGCTAAGGGAATATCATAAAAATTGCTTCCATTGAAGGCAACGACACGTATATGGTTTGTCACATTTTCAAACAAATTGTTTCAGTAAAATAAGAGCTGGAGAAGATATTAACTATCAACAAATCATTTTACCCTGTGAAATCAAATTTGGGAACTTAATTACATTTATAGTGCTTCATAAAACCGGTTTAAACCACCATTTCTTTTGAGATGCTTTTACAAAGGCAGGACTACTGCTGTTAACAATTTTTCCGGTGGTTTGAATCTATTTTTTTTATTTTGCTCCTCACAAACTTTCCAGTATAAGCAAAAGTTTACAATGTATTATATTTTTTTTTTTATTTTTTGTATTTTTGTATCTTTTTATTGCGTTAACGATACATGTGTCAGTAGTAAACCAGTAATTTTTTTTATAAGTGCTGCTTTTGTACTTGAAAAAGTTTAAACGGGCAATTGAAAGACAACCACATCCTTTCGTAAAATATTTAATGCAGGAGTTTGTCTTTTAATGCAGTGTGGAGTTGGTAAAACAATTCCCCGTCTTTGAGATGTACGCTCTTTATTTTTCTTAGATATGGTGTACTTGTTCATGAGATTATATCTCATGTGTACACTTTGTTCAATTACTATTATCAATATTTATGTAAATTCTAAAACCGAAGGTTTAACTCCCTCCATCGTTGTTTTGTCCTTAGTTATATTTGATATTACTGATTATTCGAATTTCGTTTGGTTTTATGCATTTTATACATCTCTTATAAGAGCAAAAACACTGTCCATAAAGCTGCTTAGTCAGGGATTTGTTCAACCTTTGTTTATTTCATCCCTCAAGAAATTTTATGGCCGTCACCATAGCATCATTGAAAGATATGACGTGTCAGTATCCCAAATGAAAGTGGACATTTTCAGCTAGATTCACGTCTTCCCGGATTTGACTACCGACTTTGACATTTTCCCGGATTGAATTACTTACAGTGTGACGGGTGCTGTTATCAGAGCAGGACATGCTTACCCTTCCGGAGCACCTGATGTCACTCTCAGTTTCACTGGAGTTCACACTGTGAGTGCCTTTGTTCTGAATGTTGTGGTTTCTGGTTCTGTGCTTTGTGTCTGTCTGGCGTCATTGTTTTTGTGTCTAACGTCATTGTTTTCTGTGTTCTCGTTTTTGCCCTGTCTTTGGACTTCGATTTTTGTGAATTTCACCCCTTTGTTCCTTCGGTATTCTACTGCCGTTGTTTGCAATAGTGGATTACCTATGATTGGGTTCTAGTGCTGCTGACGAGGAATAAATTTCTCAAATGGCAATACAGNCAATGAACTTAAAAATTTTAATAATCAAATTTTTCCAAGATGGTATAATCACTATTGTAGCTAAGGGAATATCATAAAAATTGCTTCCATTGAAGGCAACGACACGTATATGGTTTGTCACATTTTCAAACAAACTGTTTCAGTAAAATAAGAGCTGGAGAAGATATTAACTATCAACAAATCATTTTACCCTGTGAAATCAAATTTGGGAACGTCATTACATTTATAGCGCTTCATAAAACCGGTTTAAACCACCATTTTTTTTTGAGATGCTTTTACAAAGGCAGGACTACTGCTGTTAACAATTTTTCCGGTGGTTTGCATCTATTTTTTTTTATTTTGCTCCTCACAAACTTTCCAGTATAAGCAAAAGTTTACAATGTATTATATATTTTTTTTATTTTTTGTATTTTTGTATCTTTTTATTGCGTTAACGATACATGTGTCAGTAGTAAACCAGTAATTTTTTTTTATAAGTGCTGCTTTTGTACTTGAAAAGGTTTAAACGGGCAATTGAAAGACAACCACATCCTTTCGTAAAATATTTGATGCAGGAGTTTGTCTTTTAACGCAGTGTGGAGTTGGTAAAACAATTCCCCGTCTTTGAGATGTACGCTCTTTATTTTTCTTAGATATGGTGTACTTGTACATGAGATTATATCTCATGTGTAGACTTTGTTCAATTACTATTATCTATATTAATGTAAATTCTAAAACCGAAGGTTTAACTCCCTCCATCGTTGTTTTGTCCTTGGTTATATTTGATATTACTGATTTTGCGAATTTCGCTTGGTTTTATCCATTTACACATCTCTTATAAGAGCAAAAACACTGTCCCAAAAGCTGCTTAGTCAGGGATTTGTTCAGCCTTTGTTAATTTCATCCCTCAAGAAAGTTTATGGCCGTCACCATAGCATCATTGAAAGATATGACGTGTCAGTATCCCAAGTGAAAGTGGACATTTTCAGCTAGATTCACGTCTTCCCGGATTTGACTACCGACTTTGACATTTTCCCGGATTTAATCACTTACAGTGTGACGGGTGCTGTTATCAGAGGAGGACATGCTTACCCTTCCGGAGCACCTGATGTCACTCTCAGTTTCACTGGAGTTCACACTGTGAGTGCCTTTGTTCTGAATGTTGTGGTTTCTGGTTCTGTGCTTTGTGTCTGTCTGGCGTCATTGTTTTTGTGTCTAACGTCATTGTTTTCTGTGTTCTCGTTTTTGCCCTGTCTTTGGACTTCGATTTTTGTGAATTTCACCCCTTTGTTCCTTCGGTATTCTACTGCCGTTGTTTGCAATAGTGGATTACCTATGATTGGGTTCTAGTGCTGCTGACGAGGAATAAATTTCTCAAATGGCAATACAGCTCGTCAAAATTATTGCAGTTGGAGTTAATATACGTGTTATGGTCTCATTTACTCCATATATCCTTTCGTAAAACCTATCAGAATGCAAGTTGTTGCATATAATATTTGATACCAATATGTGGTATAATTTGCAGTTAAGAATCGTGATCACAAAAATTACTTCTGCTCCAGTAGTTCCCAGTCCATTACAGTAATCACCGCCATCAAAAACAGTAAAAATACATTTGATACTGACAAGAAATGAACAGTGCTTCAGTGACGTTGAATATGTGGATAAATTTTATTCACATAACTATCAAAGTCAATAAGTAATTCTGACTCTTATTTTTACAATATTAAATTATTATTCTAACTATCTTTTTATACAACTGCCATATCTTCTGAAAATGGGGGTAATAACAAAATTAACAAACAGAGTGGTCAACAGCCGAAGTCCATCAGACAAAAAGATAAATCAGGTGGAAGCAACCGGCAAAATTGTCGATCGCAATGGTCTTGACTTGGTACAGGCATTTCAAAAGAAATTGTGGGTTAAACAGGTTTTATGGCTAGCCAAACCTCCCCTTCCATTGCGTTAGTGGCCGGTAGCAAATCAAAAGCAATTGCCATTGAAAGGTCGTAGACAATTAAAAGAAATGATCATCCCAGTATTAAGTAGAGAAAGAATCTTGAATCATAGTTGGGACCGAAACTTCAAATTTTTCCACAAGGGACTAATATCTATTAAAGAACTTTTTTAATGATCGTATGAGACGGAATTTTTGAAGCCTTCAATGATTAGGCGGTCACGGAGATAACCATGTCTAATCAGAAAGTCTGTATAATTTGTGCTAGCTTTCGCTGTGAAACATACACTCCGTAATCAGAAGAAGTTGGAAAATTACTGTCATTGTTAGGGAAATGGATAATTTTGAAATTAAAATCGCTCCTTTTGTCGTAAATTTTAGTACTGAGATGTCCATTATTTTATTCAAATTCGAGATGTAAGTAAACAAATGTAGATGATGTGGTTTTTGTCGTTTCTTTTATCTCAAGTTCGGGTGAGATTGTGAGATTGAAGGATCTAGCATCTTTTATTTTATGATCTATTACGAGTCTCTGAAGAAATTCTGTCTCGTAAGAATATAAAATGAAGTCTGCTAGTACAGGTACACAATAATAGTTCATTGGTATGCCAGCTTGCTGTTGATATATAACACCTCCAAATGTGACAAATATATTATCAATTAAAAAATCGAGCACACTGCACACCTGTTTTCGTAGCATCGTAGCATACCTATCCTTTTAAATTGTTTTTTGAAAAATAATGTGGATTTATAAACTAATACAACAAATTGTTTGAATCAGCAAAAGCTTTTTGAATGATACTTTTGATTCGTGATTTTAGTTTCATGAGGAGGAAGTGTGGACAAATCAAATGTTATGAGGGAATGTATTTGAGTTAATGAATGGGATTTAAGATTTTCCAATAAATCCTTCTAATTTTTAAGTATCCACATGCGATTTATATCACTTCGGTCATGAATAATTTGCAACCAACTCACTGAGAGCACTATGATCGCTGCCTACGATTGTTTTGTTGGCAATGTATAATACTGTTTGTAAGAGTCCCTCGTTATTTATTAAAAGGTTTGTTGAAAATCCCGCTATTGATAACTCAGATGTATCTATCCAACATCAGGCCAAATATTACTCATATTATTTTACCTAATTGGTCAGGGTTTAATTATATCGAGAACATAAGGCCACTGCCAATCTGTTAATTGACTTGAGTAATACCTTAATGACCGACTATTCATCATTGATAGCTAGTAGGGCTTCAAGATGAAGAGCACCACTAAAAGCGGTTTTTCCATCGCTGTGTTTTACAAATTGTCCTAAGCTCATCTATTCCAAATTTCTTCTATTGTTTATAATTATTTACCTGTCTCCCCAGTTTTCAAATGAGGAGAGGGCTGCAAGACAAGCACTGGCTATACCTGCTAGAATACCTGGCATTCCATGAAGATTATTTACACCACATGTATCGTGGATCTTTGCTCTAGATGAAAGACATGGCTGCAATTTAGCAAAACATAGTTTAATTCCAACACCTCTTGCTTACAAACATAAAGCATTTCTACTATGGACCTACCATTTGAAAAACCTGAGAAACTAATATATTCACGAGACAATCAAAATAGTACATTAACATCAAAATGGACGGCGAGGTTAAAATCAATATAAGACAGATTGTTCTATTCTGAGAAATATACCATATACAGATATTATTGAGAAACTTAACAACAAAATCTACATTGACACTAACCCATGAAAATGATAACAAATTAAAAATTAAAATGGCAAGCTGTCGTGTGCTTCCTAAAAAAACACAAAACTTGGTTTCACCGAACTTTCTTTTATAACTAATGAAAATCATAAAAACTTAATCATTAGACTGTAAATTTGACCCCAGGGTCAAAGGCAATATAACATACAGTCATGTACCAAACACACCACGAATCTACCATTTACTGTTCTAAAGACTGATCTAAAAAAATAAGTGTGTTCACTATGCCATGAAATTGAGGTCATGGTAACAAGTCGTTTTGAAGTTGATGCTCAGACAACACCACAGCCCAGTCGTTAGTACTTCGGTGCTGACTCAAAAGCCGATATTACTAGTATTTGGAAACTTGCAATATCTAAATTTTTGTACATTTTGTTGAAACATAAGGAGTATCTCCCTCATGCAAAGCCCTGGCTATCAATAGCTGATTTTGGTTTTCCATCCCGATCATATTGGTCATTTGTTCTCTATAAGTTTTTAAACATCTTTGAGTTTATGGACTTCCAATTGTTCAATTCAGATTTTATTTGCACTGAAGAAACATAAATTGTCGAAATGGTCATATACAGAAACTAAATTTACAACAAGTTTGGTATTTAGTTACATTGTATCAAATGTAATGTACATTAACATTTTAATTAAGTATAGTTTATCAGTCATAGATAGCATTTACACTTTGCTCACATGTTTCTTTGAGTAGATTTCGTGGTAAGAGAGACAAAAATAAAAATTTACAAATTTCCATTTGTAATTTCAATGCAGTATTTCTATAATCATGTAGTTACAGTTGAATAGACAAGAAGTATTCAAATGTCTAGTCTGTCCTTGGTATAATATTTTTTTCGCAGGTGACAGCAGGTCGCTTTGAAAGTCATCTTTAATATATCAATAATTTTGTTGCCCTCTATCGCTTTTTTTTCTACCTAAATCTTAAATTTTCAAAACAAGAGTTATTTTGTCAATGTAAAAAGAAATGTCGGAGATGAAACTCTTACTTTGAAGGCATGACAAATACAGTTGTAAATGTACCCTGGCAAAATTTTAAGACAAAGACAAAAAATATCAAGAATATTCTATCATCTCTTCTCAAAGGTGCTTGTCATCAGCTAGATGCTAAATTTAAGCTCTCTATAATTTTTAATTGATAAATTCTCTAACTTTTATTCATAGAAAAAAAATCAAATGGAATACAGAAGCAAACTTCTACACAAGGTATTTATCATACATTATGATGAAATGCAACAAAGAAAGGTTCTTTTAATTATTTGTTGGTAAGAATAAAAACTTAATAGAGCGTCTTTTAAAATTTTACCTACTGTGATAAATTTGAATCCAGCAGTTGACAGTAATCCAGCCAATGATCCAATAACTACGGCTCCCCATGGATTCAAAGGCATATCAGCTGTTGCTCCCACAGCTACCCCACCAGCAAGAGTAGCATTTTGAATATGAACCTACAATTCAAATAAGTATCATCTTCAGTTTTTAGTAGGTTTTTTTTATCTTATATGCACTTACTTTCACAAACTATATACAGGAGGAATGGAGAACATAACTATCTTAATTTGATACATTTTATACTTTATATAGTTGTTATTCCATCTGTTTATTAATTCAATACATTATATCGGTTGCTGTTCTCGACAAGACAAGCTGATCGAATTGCAAAGATCGCGCAGGCAATTCTTATATAGACCTCAACAATTACTGAAGAGAACAGTCATTATCGCAACCGTAAAGCGAATGGAAAAGTTTCAGCAAAGTTTCAGCCCAAAAGGATGTGATTTACGTCGAAACCAAAGAATTGTGAAAGAAAACCTACGCAGAGAGAAACACATTTGCACATTGTTGTTAATTGATGTACAGCAGACTCCAAAGACAATGTATGTAAAATAATTGATTGACAGCACTGACATCAACAGATATAACATTGATTGGTTGCTGAAAAAATACTTTCAGAAGTCGGCATGGTGTGTAAACTTACTTTTTTTTGCAATGAAATTTTTGGCACTCAAGCAAGTGACCGTTGCAATAATAAACATAAAAATATGGGAATTTTGTCTGGTCTACTAACATTGGCCAAGAACTTTCAAATCTTGTCCGGACTTTTCGTCAACAGTTTGTCTATGGCTGTTACTAGGCAAATTACAGTCGAACCTCGAATTTTGTTCTGGTCTGTCGACTTTTGGTCGTGTTAGGAAAAGCAAACTCGTAAACTTGTATTAAAGTTCTTCGGTTGTCCAATTTTTTTTTTAATGTTGTTTGAGATATTGGCTAGATAGTTTGTATATAGCTTTAATTATCCGATATTCATTTTAAATGTGAATTTTATTTGTTAGATCATGATCCCTGATCTTGAATATTTTGTTCAAGTTTTAGTGATGCAAGTATTTCGGTCAAAAACATAGATGTTATGCATATAGCTGTAATAAAATAAGGTACAGATAAAGTCTGGATCGGATTTGGCTGAGCTAAGGGAATTTGTCAGATTTTCTTTATATTTGCGACCGGTTGAAGACAATTAATTGATGTATGCAATACATACACAATTCTTGGTTATTATAAAATTATCCATATTTTAATAGTTTTCATTACGGAGTGAGTATGAAAAGCTCGCAGGACAAAATAGGTATATGTTGACTGTCGAAGAATGAATCGTCACTTTTAGCGCTTCCCTAAACCAGTGTGAATCAGTGTGAGCTATTGCCATCACTTGGCCTCGTCAGTAGTCCGTCCGTTATCTTTTCACATTTTTAAGTCTTCTCCTCTGAAACCATTAAAGCAAAATCAACAGAACTTTACAGGAATAATGTATGAAAGGCTCTTTATTCCGTTCCGATCCGACAAAAAAAAACATGGTCGCCAGCGCGGAACATAGTTTAACATTGGACTCTATTGGAAAATCACAGTATCATCTTCTCCGAAACAACTGAAGCAAATTCAACCAAACTTTTCATGAATGGTGTATGGAAGGTTCTTTACAAAGATTGCCCATCTCGTTCCGATACGATAAAAAAACATGGCCATCAGCATTGAACATAGATTAACATTGGATCCTTTTGGAAAATCATATTTTCATCTTCTCCTCTGAAACCATTGAAGCCAAGTCAACCAAACTTTACAGGAATAGTGTATGGAATGCCCTTTGCAAATATTGTTAATTTCGTTTGATCAGATAGAAAACATTGCCACCAGCATGCAACATAGATTACCATTGTACCTATGGGAAAATCGCCCCATACTCTGCCGGCTGAAGGCATTTATTACATTGTCATTGGATTCAAAATACAAAATAAATCAAATATAAAAATATAAGATACCATTTCTAATTTCCCATCTTTATCTACAATTGATGATACAGCAAAGGTTATTATAGTACATGCAACCAATGATAGATATGTATTGATTACAGCACGGTACTGTTCACCTCCTGATGCCGCTCCGCCATTAAAACTAGGCCAGTATAACCAAAGAAACACGGTTCCTAATGATAGAAACAAAATGTATCACATTACATGAAATATCATTACGTGGTGCATGCCAGATTGTAATTACAAACTATTTTAATCTCTATTAGCTTTTTATACATCTTAAGGTTTATAGACTTCGAAATGAAATTTTTTGATTTGGTCTACACTTAAAGACATGAGTTGTAAAAAATGGTAATCAGCAGAAAACAAATTTATAATAATTAGGTACTAAGTCGTTAAGTATTTCAATGCTGGCCCAAAAATCTATCATTTGAAAAGTTTCAATATTAAAGTTGAGATATTTTATTAAACTAAAGAGGATCTCCTATAGGTTCTTCATCTTGCAAAGTTCTATCCTTAGCTTTCAAATATGTTGAGTAATTTGTCCGCTATCAGCTCTAAATGTTTACATTTGTAATTCATATATATTTGAATTCCATTTACACTGAAGAGACAAACGTTTTTTATATGAACATCTATATTATTCTGGTTATTTCAGTATCATTTTCCTTTTATAATTCTTGGATTACAAATGTTCCATTATGAGATGATAATCACATTATTTCTTGCCTTGCCAAGATACAGTATTCACACTTTTTTTTTAGAAAAGAAGATATATTTCTAGTCATGTTAAGATATGGTGACTTCAAGATAAAGAGGAACATCAAATGCCTTGTTCCATTTGCGTGACATGCCCATAATTGCATATTTCTAGCTATTATAGTGCTTGCTTTCTCATTATAATTCTATTATTACATATTTCACATGTATCTTCATGATACCAGGAATAATATCTTCTACGTGTCTTTTGCAGCCCCTCCCAAAGAAAGAGAGACGTCGGTCACAAAAAAAAAAAATATGAAAAAATGGATGGTGATCCTTGTTTGTTTATTATTCTCGTATTGTTAAATTCTTTTATATTTACATTGGACTTTGTGTCGCTGCTTGTGCTTACCAATCATTGAAAATATATCTGAATGGTATACTGTTCCTTCATTTTGATGGCTGTCCAGATGTTTGCTGTATAAAACCCTAGCCACTGCCAAACCAAAATAAGCTCCGAATGCATGGATAAACATGGATTCTCCAACATCAACAACCTGCAGGAAGAAAAGCATTCACCACAGAAAAATGATAAAATTGTAATAACTTGAAATTTTTTTGGGGGATCGGTGATATTCTAAAAGTCAATTTCTACCCTTCAAAATTCACTTGATCGCAACGTGAAATATTAATATAAAATATTAAAATGCAAATGTTGTGACTGTAAGCATGATTTTTACCTTACATTTTATATGCGAATTTTCATTATTCTTTCCTTGTTTTGTACTCTATCACTGATCCTGTACTGAATCGTACTTGTGTCAAAACACTGACTTTGACTTACGTACGTTTAATAGATCCAATCCTATATGTTCATTAATCTGTGATAAAACAACCTCAATAACAGCCATGACCAAAAGTTGTAAGGGACTTGTTTTACCTAATACAGCTCCAAATGATATTAAGACTGTTGCTGCAGCGAAATCAGCAGTTAACATTCTGAAATAAAAAGAATCTTTGTCTGATACAGCTCCAATAATGACATTTATACTCGTGCTGTAGCAAAATAAAAAGAATCTTTGTCTGATACAGCTCCAATAATGACATTTATACTCGTGCTGTAGCAAAGTCGGTAGTACAACAAAATACAGATGTTATAGATGGAAACATGTTTACTAACAATATTGATACTTAAGAGAGAAAATAAAATAAGATGATAATTTTTGCCCTTAAATAAAATTATTTCTGGTTTGATTTTTCGTCGGTATTTGTTATGTCATCGTTCCGACATTAAATTATTATTCTTAATGAAAAGAATTCAATCTGTTAATTGTTCATTAAGACTTCAGTTTCATTTTTGAAACGGGAAAATTATTCTTCCAATCAAAATAGCTCTTTGAAATGCCTTTTCCCTACAGGTCACCGCGAGACCACAGTAAATCAAAGAGCGAAAAACATCATAAAAACGACAACCTTGTGTTCTCTACACTTGGGTTAAAAGAAATAAAGTTTTCGTAAACTTTTATGAATGGTCCTCCTTCAATATATTGGAGAACTCAAGTATGTCAACTTCTATAAGCAAAATATTTTAAACTTTTGAAAAGGACACGTAATTATCATTACCACAATCATCTAACTTCAGCACAAACCCGAGATACGGATAGAAAAATAAGAAATAAAAACTATATATATATAAAGTAGATCAGGCACTTAAACATAACATATGTAATAAAAACGCGTTCTAGCAGGTTCCAAAATCTCCTGAACAAGACTTAAAATAATCCTAAAAAAACTCTGCAATATTACCCCAAAACGTTTTTCATTCGTTTTTTAGTGTTGTTTGTCGAGGGGTGTTTCTTTCTGTGATGGATTGATTGTGAAACTTTCCTAATATCAAATTCCAAATTCAATGCTGACGTGACATTTATATCTATGTTTTGAATTCCCATATATTTAGAAATAATCATACCGAAGTTTTAATGGTTGTGAATATCAACAACTAAAAACATTATTTGCTAGAGTTAGATGATACATTCTCGAGGTCAAAACAATTTCAATAGATTAAATCCAATCCCTAGTTATCTTAACGAAGAAATTACTTTTTATGGACAACAAATCTCTAACTTCACCTACTCATTCAAACCAATTGTGAATCTTTTCCCTTCCATCACTTGTCCATGTATAAGTCCTCTGACAATCAATGCCCACTGTATGACAAATGCTGCTAAGAGTAAATTAACTCCGACTGCTGAATATCCGTAGCGTTTGAGAAACGTCATCAGGAACCCAAAACCAATAAATATCATAACATGAACATCCTGAAACACTAAAATATAATTTGTAACTCATTCATTTCTTCATAAAAAGTATCTGTTATAGAAAGTGATGTATAATTTGGGACAATATCGTATCTTCTAAAATAAAATGGCAAAGTAAATTATGTAGTTTATTCAAAATTTTTCTGGAAAATCGAAAACTAACACAAAGTTCCCAGTATCATTGCATAGGTTTTGTTATAAACCTCAAAGGATCATCGGCCCTTTCAGGTCGAAGTCAATGAGGCAAAAAGACAAATCAATGGAAACCGAAAAACAAATAACATTGTAGAACACTAGAATTTTTTAAATAAAATCAATACATAGGAACAGAGAATGACCCTTTAGAGAGTAAGCATTCTACAATTCAAAAATACATGATGATACAACACTTTGCTTCAAGATATACGCATGTTAACAAATATTGACTCTCATTTATACTGGAGATTAACACTATGGGAAAACCAAAACAAAACAAACAAAACAAATTTAAGGCACAAGAAGTAACCATCAAAGATCCATCTGGTGTAAGAGCTTGGCATGCATATATTCGTTACTTTCCAAACTTTCATATGTTTAAATCATGGAAGCCATTACCAATGGTGAATCTCTCACATTGGCTATTTCTTGGTAAATTATTTAGACATTTTTTAGCTCACCTGACCCAAAGGGTCAGTGTGAGCTATTGCCATCACTTGGCGTCCGTCGTCCGTCGTCCGTCCGTCGTCTGTTAATTTTCACATAATCATCTTCTCCTCTGAAAACACTGAAGCAAATTCAACCAAACTTTACAGGAATGATGTACTAAAGGTCCTTTACAAAGCTTGCTCATTTCGTTCCGATCTGATAAAAAACATGGCCACCAGCGCGGAACTTAGGTTTAACATTGGACCCTATGGGAAAATTCACATTTTCTTCTTCTGCTCTGAAACCACTGAAGCAAATGCAACCAAACTTTACAGGAATGATGTACTAAAGGTCCTTAACAAAGATTGCTCATTTCGTTCCGATCCGATAAAAAACATGGCCGCCTGCACGGAACATAGTTTAACATTGGCCCTATGGGAAATTCACATTTTCATCTTCTCCTCTGAAACCACTGAAGCAAATTCAACCAAACTTTACAGGAATGATATATGGAAGTTCCTTTACAAAGATTGCCCATTTCGTTTCAATCCGATAAAAAAACATGGCCGCCAGCACGGAACTTAGGTTTAACATTGGACCCTATGGGAAAATTCACATTTTCTTCTTCTCCTCTGAAACCACTAAAGCAAATGTTACCAAACTTTACAGGAATGATGTACTTAAGGTCCTTAGCAAAGATTGCTCATTTCGTTCCGATCCGATAAAAAACATGGCCGCCTGCACGGAACATAGTTTAACATTGGCCCTATGGGAAATTCACATTTTCATCTTCTCCTCTGAAAC
>MJUU01059360.1:34621-49745 GCA_002080025.1 Modiolus philippinarum | reverse complement strand
CAAAATATGACGGGTCTAGGTGTAACAGTTACTGAGAAAAGGACTTGAATGTGAAACTATGTCGCAGATTTTCTAAGTTCACTGAACCATGCAATTGAGGTCAAGGCAACACGACAGGTGTCAGACTGCCGTGTACCCATATAGATCTCACTATAGACCAAATATGACAAGTCTAGGTGTTATAGTTCCTGAGAAAAGGACTTGAATGTGAAACTATGTCGCAATGTTTATGTGCTTATTGAACCATGAAAACAAGGTCAAGGTCATCCAAAATATATGCTGCTGGAAAGGTCATCACTTGGTGGTGCTGTGGACCAAAGATGATGTTTGTATGTATTACCCTTGAAAAGTTATGAAGGTTTTAGAAAAAAGTTTACGCCGCCGCCGCCGTTGCCTTCGCCGTCGCCGGATTGCTATACCTATGTCTCGCCTTCAGCGACTTTCGTCGCAGGCGAGACAAAAATGTTTACAAATTTACTTCTATGATGATACACCTTTGCGATGTTCCAGAAAAGAAAACAAAACCATTTCATGTTTATTGCAGCCATGTTGGATAGGGTGCAGATTTTTGGAAAGAGGAGAATATAGGAAAGCGTGTGTGTTGCTGAGTAATACTGATAGCTCTGTAAAGTAAGTGAGAACCGATCGTCAACACTGACAGCTTCACACATTTTTTAACCATTTCTACAACTTGATCTTTTCCAATATGGCTCCAATAACTGTGAAATGGTCTATTCTTGGCACTCAAAGAAAGATGCATAAAAAAATCTTGGGTTTGATCTAGTCCTACATGTATAATATAAGCCTTCGTAGGTTCATGTTGTTTATAGTCAACATTTTCATCAGACTTTTGCATTTTTTTCTGACTGCCAAACCACAAAGGCTTATCGATAGTTGCCATTTTCACGTAGCTATTCCGAAATTAAGATACTAATAGTGACAGCTGTTGTAACAGATAAAGTCAAGTTGAAATACATTTGTATATATACAAAATGTATATTTCACTTATTATTCCTCAAATTATGGCGGATTTCTTGAATGATTAACGTATTTTATTTGCAATTCATCAATGAATATACCAATATTCCTCTAGTAACACCTTTAAAACTCCTTCTAAACTCCTTTCTTTTGTCTGCCAATCAATTACTCAACTTTCTATAGAATTCTATTGTATACCAATTTGTACTGCCTGAAGGGGTTTACCTTGATACTCCAGTGGTGACAAATTGGTATACAATAGAATTCCATAGAAAGTTGAGTAATTGATTAACAGACAAAAGAAAGGAGTTTAAAAGGAATTCTTATAGGTGTTACTAGAGGAATATTGGTATATTCATTGATGAATTGCAAATAAAATACGTTAATCATCTAGGAAATCCGCCATAAGAGTTCCGGTTGTTATAATGTATTACTAGTTTGAAGGCAAGTAATCTTCTTGTTGTTGTCACCATTTTTCAAATACATCTTGGGTACCATGTGCAATGTTTATTTTTTGCAAAATATCGACTAAAAGGGGACTAACTATTCGAAATAATTTTGAATTTTTTACTAACACTGGATAAAAAGATACAAAAGCTGACATAAATGATGCTAAAATGCCTTATCTTTAAACTTCAGTTTATTTGCGATTGAGACATGTAACATTCATTGTAAAATAAGCATTCATTTCTCACTTTATGTTTTGTAATCTGGATCCGTTCACTGTTCAGAACACCTTGTAAGTAAAGTTGAGGATAGGAACTATATTTGGGTATCGTCTGGAAATGGACTTTATATTCAATGTTTGAAAAGTAAGTGCATCCAAGTATTTTGATACATTTATCTTTTGTAAAATACCAAGTTATCATTATGTCAAGTAAATCAATTGACAAAAATTGATCAATAAATTCCCCAAGAGATCATGTTGGGGAATTAGGGGATATTGGTCAAACTTTGACCAGTGAAAAAAATAGCAACCTTAAAGTGTCAACATATATTTGTTCCGCCTAACAGAAGTTCCTTTGGAAGAAATATCATAAACATTGATATTATATTTCTTCTTTTGGGAACATCTGTTATATATTGTTTATTCCATTAGGAACGGATACTGTAATATTTGTTCCTTTGGAAAAGATATTCTGTAATATTTGATCCTTTTGAACAAATGTTATGACAGAACTTATGTTCCATGACAAAAGTACTGGTTAAATTTTCCAGTTTTTTAATTTGTTTTGAGGCTTTTGTTTGAGGCTAGGTACAATATCCGTTCTCCAACCTTATCGTTTAACTGCTGAAAAAATCTGTTTATTCCGATGTTTTTTTACAAAGATTGACCAATTATTGCACTTTGGGGAAGTTCGACCAGTGTATGGGTAAGTTCCACCAGACACATTCAAAGAGTTAATATTTGAAATGATTGCATATAGACATTTTTCAAATGACAAAAAGAATGATTAAATGCAATAAACAACTCTAATACTTTTCATGTAATTAATTGGTCGAATTTCCCCACAGACCTTTTTACTGAAGTAAGGTACATTTCCACCAATTGTCTAGCTACCATCCAAGTCTCGCGTTGTTTCACGCAGGTAAACTCCAGTACACTCAATACATTTACCTACTTTGGTGGAATTTTAGAATAGGATTCAGAATCATTTTACCGTTTATGAATACGACTTGCAATAATAAACTGTTTTATGTGAAACTTCACTGTATTCTGATAGAACTTCCCCTTCGGTCGACTTCGACCAATCTCCCCTAATTAATTGCTACATGAAAATGGCAACTATCCATAAGGCTTTGTGGTTCGGCAGTAGGAAGAAAGGCAAAAGCATACCTGTCAACCCTTCCGCATTCAGAGGGTCACACCCGCGAAACAGCTAAAAATTTGATTATGACCTGCCTCCAACCTATGACCCATGAGGGTCAAAGAAATCACCCCCATTCGAAAGTTTTGACCCACAATGACCCCCATTCCTTTAGAAATATATAAAACCCACAAATAATGACTATTGAGTGCTTAATTGAAACATAATTGTCCACATTGAAGCGTTAATTAGACCCAA
Organism: Modiolus philippinarum; assembly: GCA_002080025.1. Lineage (NCBI taxonomy): Eukaryota > Metazoa > Mollusca > Bivalvia > Mytilida > Modiolidae > Modiolus > Modiolus philippinarum. The sequence goes on along the minus strand of MJUU01059360.1, from coordinate 46,701 downwards.
TTAACGGAATTAGCCTTCCCATTACATAAACACTTTTATGGCAATGTTTACTTGAATGAACTAATTAACCTGGTCAATCAGGCTTCACCTGTATGATTAGGCCAAAATAAAAATATTGTTTGTTTCCCCTTACCCTACTGACCCTGAAAAAAATGGCCCTACTCAAATAATGTTATTGACTTCTCAGAAAAAAAATTTTTTTTTTACTCAAATTTGGATAAAGAATATTAATTTCTAACCTATTTTTAGTAAAAATTTTAAAAAATATATATATATACTCCCTACCTACCTACTCAACATTTTTAGGAAGGGTCGGGTAAGGGGAAACAAACATTTTTCTAATTATGGCCTTATTGACAATGAAAATGGAATTTTGCATACTGTCAGATCTTTACTCCTAATTTTTGTGATTTTTTACGAGTACAAAGTTGATTTGTTTATACTTGCAAAAACACGTCTGGTTGTCTCCTTTTTATTTTTTAATGTTTTTCTATTTGTAAATTTTTAAACAATTCTGAGATATTATGCTCTTCTCCAGCGATTATTTTATGAATGAAAATTTATTTTAACATATAAACAGACATAAAAAAAAAAAGAAGTTTAAAAGCCTATCTAATTATATTTTTACAAAATATTGTTCTACTTACAACCATATGACTGCTTCAAAATTAAATTATATATTGACAGATGTTCTATTAATTGCAAAGTTACTGTCATAAATACTTTCATGGTCTGATAACCTGAACATAGAGGAAGTTAAATCTTTCATTTTATGTCTGCACTTGAGAAAAGAGTACCACCAGCCAACCTGTAACTATCCTTATTATTGGAATATAAACTATATCAATGACGAGACAGTGAAAAACAACCCTTGTTATTATTTCTTCAACATACGTGGTGATGCGTTATCATGCACCCCCCAAGGACCAATCACAAAGGGGTCATCACCCCCTTTGTCAGCTCCCGAGGTTGACAGGTATGCAAAAGTCAGATGAAAATGTTAAATACAAACGATATGATTTGCACCAGAAGTGCTAAACATCAGCACAGCACATAGGAATAAGCACACCTTTATGATTCATCGTAAAAGAGCACTCAGGAACCATCTACGATATCTATTTCAATTATTATTATTGATATCATCAGATTGCCATCCTAACCCTGGTCCTAGAGCACCGAAATACCCATGTGGTGTCTGTGGAAAAGCTGTTAGATGGTCAAAAACAGTGAGATCAATAGCCTGCACAGAATGTGAGGAGTGGTTTCACATAGATTGCCCTGGCATGAACACTGCCGTTTACGAGCCCCTAGAGGCAACAGAAGCGACATGGCACTGCTGTAATTGTGGCATACCACACTTCCATACCAGCTTGTTTACAGAGTTTGAATCACTCTCTTCGACTAACACTACCCAGGACTCGGACCAGTCTCTCGATACATCCGAGATCTCTTTCAATAATCCCATTTAAACATCTTCACCATCAAATTCCAAACATAAACCTGCCAGCGTAGACTTATCCAACAAGAAGATTCGAATACTCAACATTAACTTTCAAAGCATCAGAGCAAAGAAGGAGGAGTTTTGTGCCTTGTTAGAACAAAGTGCTCCAGACATCGTATTTGCCACGGAGACCTGGCTAAATTCATCTATAACAGAATCCGAAGTACTTCCACCGGGCTACAAGTTTGCCGCTAGAAAGGATCGAATTAGAAGTTCTCATGGCGGAGTGGCGCTCATAACATCTGACAACATAGACGTTTCAGAAATTACAATCGACACACAAACAGAAATGGTAGCAGTATCTATACCATCCAAACAAACAAAACCAATCATTGCCTGTTGTATTTATCGACCAACTGACAACAATAGAGACTATGCTAGAAAAATGTGCAACAACCTGCTACAGCTGTCATCAGATTACAGAGACAACATCTTTTGGATAGGAGGAGATAGTAATCTACCCGACTGGGAAACAGATACTATAGAAGCCCACCAATATCCATCTGGCATTAATCAAGCATTTATAGATTTATTTAAAGATGCAGGCTGTCAACAAGTCATTGACTTTCCAACTCGCCTAAATAACACTCTGGACATATTTGCAACGAACCGGCCAACACTTATTAGCAAATCATCATCTTTGCCTGGACTAAGTGATCATGATGTGGTATTGATAGACACCAGAATCATTGCACAAAGACGCCGTCCAGTGAAAAGACTCATTTACCTGTGGTTTAAAGCCAACACAGATAAGATGTCAGAAGACCTTCAAAATTATTCGACCTCTTTGAAGGATATAGATCCAAACACACCAGTTAACACCTTATGGAATGAATTTAAGACTATTTGTACATCTACTATCAACAAGAACGTACCATCTAAATTTACATCTACTAGATACAGCCAGCCGTGGTGTAACAGAACAACGAAGCGATTGAGTCGGAAGAAAAAGAGAGCACACAAAACAGCGAAAAAGACTAACCGCCAAAAAGACTGGGATCGTTACCATCGCATCCAGAAGAAAACAAAAGAGGCTTGCAGAGACACTTACAACAACTACATCAACGACATGATTTCGGACGATAAAACCAATAAGAAGTTTTACTCCTTCATTAAGAGCAAGAAGACGAACAACTCTGGTTTTGCTCCACTTAGAGATAATGGAACTCTGCACTCTTCACCAACAGAGAAGGCAGAAATACTTAACCACCAATTTTCATCTGTTTTCAACATCGAGCAGAAGGATGGAATGCCTAATATGGGAGAATCTCCTTATGGTACAGCACCTGAGATAGTAGTTTCAGAGAGAGGGGTACTCAAATTGCTGAATGGACTTAATCGTCATAAGGCAAGCAGACCAGATCAGATCTCGACCAGATTCCTCAAAACCATGGCATCTCAAGTGGCACCGATCCTAACGGTCATATTTCAAACATCAATAAACCAGACGACTGGAGGCAAGCCTATGTGACACCACTATACAAGAAAGGGGATAAAGCCAAAGCCTCTAATTACCGCCCTGTCTCCTTAACATCAGTATGCTGCAAGGTCGTAGAACATATCATCCACAGCCAGATTATTAACCACCTTGAGGCCAACAACATCCTGGCAGACCAACAGCATGGATTCAGGAAGCGGAGATCCTGCGAAAGCCAACTCATCAACACCATCGATGACCTATCCAAGGGGCTGAACTCTAAACAACAGATTGATGCCATCCTGCTGGATTTCAGCAAAGCTTTCGACAAGGTACCCCATGAAAGGCTTGCCATGAAATTAAACTACTATGGAGTGAGGGGCAATATTCTCCAATGGATAAAGAGCTTCCTGTCACAGAGAAAACAGCATGTTGTAGTGGACGGCGTGACATCTAAGCCGGCTCCAGTAACTTCAGGAGTTCCCCAAGGTACAGTATTGGGCCCTTACTGTTCTTGGTGTACATAAACGACCTACCATCAAAAGTCCAGTCTAGTACACGGCTATTTGCAGATGACTGCCTCCTATATAGACCAATAGAGAAGGAGAGTGACATTGTCACACTACAACATGACTTGGACAACCTACAACAGTGGGAGCGTGATTGGATGATGAGTTTCAACCCAGACAAGTGCGAGGTTATCCGCATCAGCAACAAGCGGAAAATCATCAACGCCACCTATAACATACATGGGCAGACACTCCAATCAACAGACCAAGCCAAATACCTAGGTGTGACTATAGACAGTAAAATCTCCTGGGGACCTCATACCAACAGCATCACAAGGAAGGCCAATACCACTCTGAACTTCCTCAGAAGAAATATAAGTAGTTGTCCCAAGACTATCAAGGAGACGAGTTATAAGACACTGGTGCGCCCGCAGCTGGAGTATGCATCTACTGTATGGGACCATACTACACAATGCCATATCAACAGTATTGAGGCAGTACAGCGGCGTGCAGCCCGCTTCGTCATGGGTGACTACAGGAGGGATAATAGCGTGACATCTATGCTGCAAAAACTTGATCTAGACAGTCTTCAATCCAGACGTCTCAAGGCCCGCTGTACCATGATGTACAGAATAGTTAACAACCTGATTGACATTCCATCTTCGTCACTCGTCCCAGTACATCAAACCACCAGAGGTCACAATCAGAAGTATCTACAGCCAGCTTGCAACATCAAAAGTTATCAAGACTCTTTCTTCCCAGCTGGCATCATCCTCTGGAATGCGCTACCACAGAACATCATCGACGCTGACTCACTCGACTCGTTCAGGGAGAGGATAAGCGCCCACAACATCCACCAGTAGACGCACAACTATTGTAAATAGTGTACATAATTTTAGCTTTTGTCTAGTGTTGTGTTCTGACCCGACATCACACGTAGTCGATTTTAACAAAGTTGTGCGATTATGCTCCAGAGGAGCCCGGCACAGTAATGGAAAGAGAAGAGAAGAGAAGAGAAATAAATCAAATCGTGTGTTGCGTGTACCATTCATACACGTTTTACACGAAACAAACGATTCATTTCGTTCTGTTCGTGTACGCAAGCTCGGAACAGTTCATATCGTAGTAGTGGACAGGACCTTGCATTTGCCTTGTATGGGAGTTATGCCCACTATGCATATTTTTTTTTGAAAAATTTGTTATCCTGCAATGATGGTATTTACTAGACGAATACGACCCTATGAATATTTCCTACCAGCATTTCTACCTGTTTCTAAAGCTCGTCAAATAAATTTTATATTTTCTGACAATGTACATGTACATTCCCAATGTTCTGACAATGTACATGTACATTCCATGGTGTGAGGTTCCTCACTCTGTTGAAGACCGTACGGTGACCCCTAGATGCTTTGTTTTGGGTCCTTTTAACCTGGATATGGGATGTTTTCTCCTTGACATTTACCCCATTTCCTTTCTTTTCATATATTGTATATACATGTGTACATGTCTATTTACTTACATGTCCTGATGGGATGTAAGGCTCATACTCTTGGACGGTGTCATGAGCCCACAAGGGTACCAGCTGATACTTGAACAACGTCGCAAGTCTACATGGGTTTGCATCAGTAAGCCCGTGTGGACTCACTACACTGATCGAGAGTTCTTGCGCCATATATCCCATCAGGAAATGTCAGTAAATAGACAAATACAACATGTTCCACAAAAAGATTTGCATAGTGCACATTCACCCACAGTCACCAACTTTCCTGTTTGCACAGAGTCGGTTCACCCACATTCTGGTTCACACGGAGTCAATTCGCCCACAATATATAAGGTGTTATAATTTGGCAAACTATTTTGCAACACATTTAAGTGTACATATATATACAGAGTACCCTTGTCTGCTGTAATAAGAAAAAAATGATGGAATGCATGAAAAAGCTTATATTGGTATTTCTTTGTTTCAGGGAATTTGCTAAAATATATTACGTAATCCGTACAAATGCCGTACTAATTAAAATTATAATTTAAAAAAAGTAAAGAAATCGCATTAAACAAAAGTTGCTTCTGTGACAAATTTAAAAATCTTTAGCTTTAAAGAACATAAACCATGAAGGCAATTTTTGTTCATTCCCATCCAAATATAACTAATTAATATTTTAATAATTGTCAATCAAAATTCATACATTAATAACACAAATCAATGTTTAATTGCAAATTGCCAATCAAATAATCTGATAATATTACTTATCTAATTGTTTGATCAACACTCTTACATCGGCAATCATTGCTAAATTGCCAAAGAAATTTACTCACGAATGTTCAAATCGACATGTTTATTACAGTACATGTAAATACATTTTTGTATATAATTAACATGTTGTGTTAAATGTGAAGTAAACAAACCAAACTATTAAATGGGTAGGAAACAGACCCACTTGGTTGGCAAACAAACCTGTAATGGGTCCTCAAAATGTTCCTCCATGCATATTGTTCTAGCTCTAGTGATTACATTTTTAGCAAATCGTGTCCTTTCCTAACTGCATAGCCATAGGTCTTGTGGTGCAGGTGCCAATAGTTTTATGACCCGCCATGAAGTGGAAGGGGCATATAGATTTACCCTTGTCCGTACGTGGGTACGTCCCGATGTTAAGTTTTGCATTTAGGTCCATATATTGACAACCTCTTGTGGTATTTTGATAATATTACATCAGTACATGCACCTTGATTAGTACTAACAGATTCACCAACAATTAGGGATCCATGACCTACATTTTACGCTTGAGTGACTTTGGTTTAACTTTGCGTTAAATATTTTACGAAAGGATATGGAGTAAATGAAAATGAGACCATAACACATGTTTACTCCAACTGCAATAATTTTAATGAGCTGTATGGCCATTTCGGAAATTAATTCCTCAACAGCAGCAAAGTCCATTTCTCAACAACTATGCCTTATAACAATATGATGTTTCATCAAATTAATTGCCTTGATAAGTACTACCCAAAACATTGACAGTTAGTTGGCTTTGACCTATATTTTACGCTTGAATGACTTTGGTTAAATTTTGCGTTAAAGTCCATTTCTCAACAACTACTTATTATAACAGTATGATGTTTCATCAAATTAATTGCCTTGATGAGTACTACCCAAAGCATTGACAGTTAGATGGCTTTGACCTATATTTTACGCTTGAGTGACTTTGGTTAAATTTTGCGTTAAAGTCCATTTCTCAACAACTACTCATTATAACAATATGATGTTTCATCAAATTAATTGCCTTGATGAGTACTACCCAAAGCATTGACAGTTAGATGGCGTTGACCTATATTTTACGCTTGAATGACTTTGGTTAAATTTTTTGCGTTAAAGTCCATTTCTCAACAACTACTCATTATAACAATACGATGTTTCATCAAATTAATTGCCTTGTTGAGTACTACGAAAAAACTGAGACAGTTAGGTGGCTATGACCTATATTTCACGCTTGAGTGACTTTGTTTAAATTTTGTGTTAAAGTCCATTTCTCAACAACTACGCATTATAACAATATGATGTTTCATCAAATTAATTGCCTTGATGAGTACTACCCAAAACGTTGACAGTTAGGTGGCCTTGACCTATATTTTACGCTTGAATGACTTTGGTTAAATTTTGCGTTAAAGTCCATTTCTCAACAACTACAAATTATACCACAATGATGTTTCATTAAATTGATGGCCTTGATGAGTACTACCCAAATCATTGATGATTAGGTTGCTTTGACCTATATTTTATGCTTGGGTGACTTTTGTTAAATTTTGCACTTAAGTCTGCTTCTCATCGACTTAACATGCTATCCCAATGTTGTTGCATCAAAATAAATCAACTTGATGAGTACTACCGGTATCCAAATCGAGGTCAATTTGGCCTATTTTTTTTTGCATAAGTGACTTTTTGTTTATTTTCTGCTTGAATGACTTTGTTAAATTTTTAAACCCGATTGACTTGGGCTATCTCTTTCTTATGAAAAATTTGTCGGCGGGGCATCCGTGTCTTATAGACACATTCTCTACTTTATACTTGATTGAAATGATGTACTAGTACATGAGAAAATGTCATAAGATTCGTTACGAATGACAACAAAATGACATACCCCTATAAAATTTGTTGCCAGTCAGCCAGTGGAAGAATATCATATTTGTTTTAGTGGTCTTTTTGTCACCTCCTGTGCAATAAATACATGCATATTTTTACAGCCATGACTGGAATCTTGCAGAAGAAAAAATATATGAAATTTGGCTGATGTTATCTACTACATATAGTACAGTTCAGAAAGAGACATATCGTAACTAATCACTGTCATAGTGGGAATGTGTTGATAATATTTACATTGAAAAATTTTAAATTGGGGCAATAAAAACCTAGTTCCTATTGAGGAAAATTCCAACCTTATTTAATTTCTATTTTTTTTAGACTTTTGCATAGAAGTTTTGCATAGAGGAATTTTTATACGACCGCAAAAAATTTTTTGAGGTAGTATGATAATGGCGTCATCGTCATGGTCTGTAGAAACTTCATTTCCGTGCGATAACTTAAGTTCTTGTTGACCAATCCTTATGAAATTTTAACACATTGTTCCTTGGCACAAAGGGAAGGCTAGGATTGTTTTTCGGTATTGTAGCTTTGCCCGTTTTAGAAAAAAGGGCCAAAATGTGTATGCTCATATATTAGGCTATAGAATATTTATTATTTATCAGATTTTTATGGGGTTTCCTTCAGCGTGCTCCTTATTAAATTTCAATTTCATGTACCGTTCATGAGATAAATGGGGCCCTAACGGGGAATCTTAAATTTTTTTTTTAATTTTTTATTTTAAGTTTGATTTTGATGCATTTTTTCAATGGATTCCTTATGAATGCGCGCTCAACTATTAGATTTTTGGTAATTTGTTTCCTTTCTGAGGTATGAAGGGCCAAAATTGCAAATTGCGGATTACTCATTTTATTTTTTATTTTTCATTGGATTGTGATGGGATTTTTTTCTTTGTATTCCTCTTGATATAAGCTTTCAGTAATAAGTCAACGGATTTGGCTTAGCCCTTACAGTTTCCGAGCTACAAGGGGTCAATTGGGCTAAAATTGCAATTTTTCACAGTCAGGGGAATTACTTAAATAAGTGATTTTTAATCACTTATTTAAGTAGTTTTTTCCCTCCTTGGCAAAGTAAGGTTTTTCTTAAATATTTTCTTAATCTATCATAATAAACAAATCAAACTGTCATTTTTTGAAAGAAACAACCAAGACCATTGGAAAAACACAAAACATCTGTTCTTATACTGTATCATCTTTTTTATTCTATTGATTTTGTTGCAAAATTCAGCTTAATAAAGGTGAAGTTCCAATGGTAATAACCCATTAAATAGAATTTTCCTGACACCATGGCTAATTTTCCTGATAACTTCAATGTATTATCTGTCAGATTATGCAATTAATTACTTATGTTCGTGGTGAAAATCTCAATGTTCGCTACTGTTGAAATCCCAAGGGTCAGATGGATAATTAGTACTGAATCAGGTGATTTTTTGGCTAATGGTTACTTAAACAAGTGATTTTCATACAAAATCATATAAACTTCTCTAAAACCATTAAATTTTATTCAATGAAGACAAATTTGGGTTTATGGCTTTATCTAGGAATAATTTTCAATTTTACACAGAGGACTTGCAGATATTTCAAAGCATAGCCTCAGTCACTTTTCTTGGTAGTAAATTTCAGTTACTCATATAGGTGATTTTATCTTAAAATGAAGAAAGATAACTCTTATTTTACTAAAATGTTATACTGAAACAAGTGATTTTGAAAATCACTTATTCAAGTAAGTCCCCTGACTGTTTCAAAATATGTGGAATTTTTATTTTCCATCGAATTTTGATGGGATTTTTTTCTTTCGATTCATCTTGATACAATGTTTCTGCACTATAACAAAGGATTTTGGCATAACTCTTTCTGTTTCTGAGCTATACAGGGTCAAAAGGGCCTATGGCAATTTTTCAAAATAAGTGAAATCTTTATTTTTCATAAAATTTCATTTGATTTCTTTGTTTTGGAGTCCTCTTTCTGTAAGCTTTTGATTGTATGTCAAATGTGTTTGTGTAGCTCTAGCCATTTCTTAAGAATTGAATGCAATATTTTGTAGTTTTATTGGAGTGTAAAAGGGTGGACCGTAGCACATTTTGAATGAAGGACGCTAGCGCTTCATGTGAAAAATGTGCTACGGTCCATCCTTTTACACGACAATAAAACTACAAAATATTGCTTTCAATGCTTATAATTACATTCCGTAAATGGAATGCTAGTCTTCACACTTGATAACGTAATGAAATTCATGGATGGTGCACCATTTCCTAGTTTGGATTACTCCGCTGTCTTTGTTCACTTTTGTCGTTGTCAAGGAGTCATGTGCTTCTGTAGTAAAACAGTTACAGAAATGATCGGAAGTACTCGTAACCAATCAAATACGGGGATTTCCCTATATGAAGCAGAATGAATGTAATTATTCAGCTATGAGTGGTCAAATGGGCTGAAATTGCAATTTTCAAAATATGCATTTTTTTTTTATTGGATTTTAATGAGCTTCGTTTCTTCACTTTCCTCTTATCATATAGTTAAAGTAGTATGTTGACCAATTTGACATACATGTACCTCTTACTATTTCCAATATACAGAAAGAATTATAAAGTTCTAATTTTTAACTCTTAAGCCAAAGGCCGAGAGTTATTAATATGACAAGAAAAAAATCACGTGAGGCTTCAAGCCTATTAACAGCTCTGAAAGATGATCTTCGTTCTTCCGATAGAATATAGTTAGTAAGTTTCTATCAAAATCTTATACATTGTGTATTTAAGTTATTTTTTTTCATTTTCTTGATTTGAATACGATGTTGTGATATTAAATTGAAAAAAATATGCATGTTTATCAAATTAATCGTTTTTTATATTGCGTCTCGGATCAACCAGCCTGCCACACAGTTGCATAATGCATCGGGTCTGTATGTTTGATTTACCTCCATTTGTACACTATTCAAAAACATAAATAATTTTATTCAAAATAAATTGCTTAAAAACATTTGTTTACCTGTGTATTGCACAATTGACAAACATACGAAATCACACAATCCGATTATTTTCACGTATTACGTAATAACTTAATACATGCAGACATATGCAGCAGTTCCTTGGATGACCACGAAGTTTTGCCACATGTAGATTTTCAGGGCTTCATCGGAGCTTTGATTATTTTCCTTAGTTTGTGTGCAGCTAATTTCTGGATCAAGCTCTTAATTGTGTCCATTTAATTACTGTATCAAGCTCTTTACTGTGTCCTCATCCATTTTGAATTGATGTCACTTGCTCAAATTTCAGTGTTTGACATGCTGCGGTCGTATCATGCTGCGCTCAGTGTAGCCTTTTTATTTCGTTTGAGCAATACAAGCTAAGTCTACTGAGCCTCTAGTTAACTAGTTAATGTGTACACATTCACTAATTTATTAATGGTACATGTAGCTTAAGGTACAAGAAACTATATATGAAGTCTTCTTCAGGCGAATACATTTTTGTAGGTTGGTTCGATTCCAACAGGAGACAAATATTGTACCATAAGTCCATACATGTATGATAAAAGTAAATTACATTAATTTTTACATGTAAACAGTAAAAGTTGGAGTATGCATTTCAAATTTTTTCTTGTGTAATTGTATTTTGGGGCATTTTCTGAATTTCATGAATCATATCACAAAAAAGCTTTTTTAATGGACCATGTTTGTACCTCCCTCATATCCTCAACAGCTATACAAACTTGACAATGGACAAAAAGCTAAAGATTTTTCACAGGGACATGTCAATTATCATCTCATTTGATATCTTGTATGTTTGTTGCTTAATTGTTATATTTGCTGGAGTATAGGAAAAAGAAGGGGAAACGGGGAATGTGTCAAAGAGACAACGACCCAAGGGGGAGTAATATACATGTATTTTTCACATACAAATTATGGAATTTTTTGTACAGATATCCTGTCAAAAATGCAAGCATGAAATACCTGGAACCCCTGTTTTGAACGCACAAATTCTGACATTGGAATAAACAAAATGAGACACATTTAAACACATACATTGTAAAATGCGACTGTCGTATGATAATAAAAAGTAATAAACAGAAATGGAATAAAAAAAGTCTTCATAACTGCAATAGTAATACATTTGTTACACTGGCAAAACATTAATGTTTGGAAGAAAAAAAAATTAAAGTCTTTTGAGTGTCTTCATTATGGCGAACTTCTGCCCTTAAGTTTTTTTGCTGGGATCTAAACACATTAAATTTAAATGTCACTGGATCTAGTAAAAGTTTAAAACCAAAGATACAGTACGAGCGTTATATACAGTGTGTGATAATACCCCCTGCTTTAGGGGGTATACAATGATCATGGTTTTCGTTAATTGTTCTTCTGTCTGTTTGTTTTTCGATCAGCCATAGGGTTACATGTACATACTTTGTGGCAACAACACCTCTGAGACCACTGTTTGAAACTCACTGAAACTTTCACAGAAAATTCAGTATATAATGCCATTGTGCTGCACCAGCTATTTTGAAATTTGATTCGATCTGATTTTTTTTT
>MJUU01059360.1:21441-33445 GCA_002080025.1 Modiolus philippinarum | reverse complement strand
GCTTTTTGAATTTTTTTCCTACCATACAAATATTTGGTCTAAAATTCAATAAAATTCCTATTATCTTAATCCAAATTACAGTTGTTTTGCCCAACCTAAATTTTTCTAGAATTTTATTATTTTATTTTTGTCCTTCCTTCTACCCACCGACATTTAGGAAACAGTTCGTAAAACCAAAAATTAAAAAACATTGGCTTATAAACAACTAAAGGTGGAAATTAATAAAAATGGTTATGGAAAATTCTCTTTGATGCATTCACAACTGATGTGTGTTTCACTTTCTGGTTGGCCACATAGTTGAAATTGTTTTACCCTTTCAAAGATGTTGACCCCTATACCCTTATAGCATGTACAGGGTACTATTACACTGTTGTTTCTGATGATAAATGCAATCTTTAAAACTATTTAGTGCTAAAACCTTTTGAAACATAGCACAAACAAAGTGTTAAAGAAAGGAATGCAAATGAATCTAAATACTACAGGTTTGTTTCAAAAGAAAGTTTTGTTTTTTTGTACTGATAAATCGATCTTCTTGCATGATCAACCAAAAAAAAATCATATCGGTCCTTGAAATGTTATTTGTTCAACTCTTTATTGAAATGTAATGCAGTATTCGCCATTTATCAAATACAAATTTGAACATTGTCCTAGTTTCATGTTTTTTGTTGCCACTGGATCCATCCCAGGCCCCGTCCCGTTTCTCCAAAATGTAAACGAAGGCTGCCAGTTGTATGACAGAACGCAAAGGTTTTACTTTGAAAAATATCCGAAGGAACTTTTTGTGTTAAACAGAACTACTATCTATTCAGAACTAATTAAAATAATTTTGATTAAATTTACCGTCATTCAAAGAGTTTAGATTAATCATTATAAGTTTCGTTTTTTTCAACAAATTTGCAATTTATATCAATTCTCACATTAGCCAATCAAATCAACATTCTTGCGTGTATTTCATTCATATCGTGTACACACACGATATGAGCGAAATACACGGTTGAAATGATTCATTTCGTTCATTCAGTGTAGATGTTCCGTGTATAGCGTGTATTTATGCAACTAATCGTTTGAAGCGTGTATGAATGCAACGAATCGTTTGAAGCGTGTATGAATGCAAAGAATCGTTTGAAGCGTGTAATTCATTCCGTTTTCCGTTTGCTCCACTCGCGTGTACACTCCGTCCGCGTTCCGTTCATGTTGTAACGTTGAGCGTTCAACCAACTGTAAAATCTAAATGTTTCGAAGACCACATACTCAAAGATATTTAACATTATATTTAACATATAGAGAACAAATAACCAAATATGATCTAAATGTAGAGCCAAAATTAGCTAAGGACAGAGCTATGCATGAGGGAGATACTCCTTAGTTTTCAACATAAACTATGAAACTTTCAGTCCTAACAAAACTGACAAAATTAAACATCGAAGATAGAAGTAAGAAGTTAGAAGTAAGAAGTTAGAAGCTAGAAGTAAGAAGTCAGAAGTCGGAACTCGGAAGTCCCCTTCCAGCTTTCGTAATATACAATATTTAAGATTCAATTGAGTCTCAGTTTATAAATGTTGCTTTATAATCGGGATCAGTGACTTCTTTCATCTAACATTTTTACGTTTTGACATATATTTTACAAACATTGTCCGTTCAGGACTTGCTTCTTGCGTATAAAAAAGGCTCTAATTCAAATTGCGATTGATACAAAATTATTCCAAACAAAAAATTCAGTAGTATGCATAAGTGTATAAGTATGCATGAAATAAAATAATAAACATGCGATATGATACAAATATCATCTAGTACTAAAATTTGGTACAAATATACTGAAAACATGCAACAATAGGGGTATTGATAGTATGGGAGATGGTGTAAATGCCATCTAATACTCAAATTTGGCATTAATTTACTAAAAAAATGCAACAATAGGGATATAGTTAGTAAGCGATATGGTGTGAATGCCTTCTTGCTCTCAAATTTGATGCAAAAATACTGAAAATATGCAATAATAGGGATATCGATATTTTGCTTTATGATGTAAATACCATCTAGTTCTCAAATTAGGTACAAATATACTGAAAACATGCAACAATAGGGATATTGATAGTATGCAATAGGGTGTAAATACCATCTAGTACTCAAATTTGGTGCAAATTTACTGAAAATATGCAACAATAGGGATATCAATAGTATGCGATATGGTGTAAATGCCATCTAGTACTAAAATTTGGTACAATTTTACTGAAAATATGCAACAATAAGGATATCGATAATATGCGATATTATAAACATGGCATCTAGTACTCAAATTTGGTACAAATTTACTGAAAATATGCAACAAAGGGGTATCAATAGTATGCGATATGATGTAAATGCCATCTAGTGCTCAAATTTGGTACAAATATACTGAAACATGCAACCATTGGGAAATATATCGTATGCAATATGGTGCAAATGCCATCTAGTACTGAAATTTGGTACAAATTTACTGAAAATATGCAACAATAGGGATATCGATTGGATGCGATATGATGTCCGTGCCATCTAGTATTCAATTTTTATACAAATTTACTGAAAATATTTTTCAAAAGGGATATCGATAGTATTGCATGGACATCATATCGCATACAATCGATATCCCTATTGTTGCATATTTTCAGTAAATTTGTACCAAATTTCAGTACTAGATGGCATTTGCACCATATTGCATACGATATATTTCCCAATGGTTGCATGTTTCAGTATATTTGTACCAAATTTGAGCACTAGATGGCATTTACATCATATCGCATACTACTGATACCCCTTTTGTTGCATATTTTCAGTAAATTTGTACCAAATTTGAGTACTAGATGCCATGTTTATAATATCGCATATTATCGATATCCTTATTGTTGCATATTTTCAGTAAAATTGTACCAAATTTTAGTACTAGATGGCATTTACACCATATCGCATACTATTGATATCCCTATTGTTGCATATTTTCAGTAAATTTGCACCAAATTTGAGTACTAGATGGTATTTACACCATATTGCATACTATCAATATCCCTATTGTTGCATGTTTTCAGTATATTTGTACCTAATTTGAGAACTAGATGGTATTTACATCATAACGCAAAATATCGATATTCCTATTATTGCATATTTTCAGTATTTTTGCATCAAATTTGAGTACAAGAAGGCATTTACACCATATCGCTTACTAACTATATCCCTATTGTTGCATTTTTTTAGTAAATTAATGCCAAATTTGAGTATTAGATGGCATTTACACCATATCCCATACTATCAATACCCCTATTGTTGCATGTTTTCAGTATATTTGTACCAAATTTGAGTACTAGATGAAATTTGCATCATATCGCATATTGTGTACCAATATCCCTATTGTAGCATATTTTCAGTAAATTTGTACCAAATTTGAGAACTACATGTAGATGGCATGTACATCATATGTCATACTATAGATATCCCTGTTGTTGGATATTTCCATTTAATTTGTACCAAATTTGAGCTAGCTGGCATTTGCACCATATCGCATACTATCAATATCCCCAATGTTGCATATTTTCAGTAAATTTATACAAAAATTGAATACTAGATAGCATTTACATCATATCGCATACTATCGATATTTGTTGCATGTGTTCAGTATATTTGTACCAAATTTGAGTACTAGATGGCATTTACATCATATCGCATACTATCAATATCCCTATTGTTACATTTTTTCAGAAAATATGTACCAAATTTGAGTATAAGATGGCATTAACACCATATCGCATACTATCAATATCCCTATTATTGCATGTTTCGGTATATTTACACCAAATTTGAGTACTAAATAGCATTTACACCATATTGCATACTTTTGATATCCATATTGTTGCATATTTTCATTAAATTTGAACCAAATTTGAGTACTAAATTGCATTTACTCCATATCGCATGCTATAGATATCTATATTGTTGAATCTTTTCAGTAAATTTGTACCAAATCTGAGTATTTAGATGGCATTTGCACTATATAGCCTGCCATCTCTTTCCATATTGTTGCATATTTTCAGTAAATTTGTACTAAATTTCAGTACTAGATTGCATTTACACCATGTACTATACTATTGATAGCGTTATTTTTGCATCTTTTCAGTAAATTTGTACCAAATTAGAGTCACATCTGTGAGCTAGATAGCATTGTGACAAAATGGCATATACTATGCATACACCATATGTTGCACGGTTTAGACAAATGTGTGCCAAATTAGAGTTTTAGTTGACATTAACAGGAAATCATACTAAATTTTATGAGAATTTGTTAGTATAAACTTCTTGCATGTTTTAGGGAACATTACGCTAAAGGGAAAATAGATCAACATATCCTTTTGCGTACAGTGAGCACTAGGACATTAATACGTCATATCATAATACTTTCTCGCAAGTTTACGGGATTGTAAAATTGTTGAAAAAATATTACTTTTGTAAAGATTTTTTGCAAAATATATTGAAAAATATTTGTCATGAACAATCGCGATCCTCACGGACATAATTTAATATTATCCATCAGATTTCATAAAATTCATAAAGACAAAATTAAAGAAATTTTTACGGATTAATATTGACATAGTCGGTTTTAGCTAAAGAAATAAATATAAAAAGATAAGCGTTTTTTGTCAACACATGCTTTTTTTTTTACTAATAACTATTTTTTACGGATGTAGAAAATAGCCACCTGCTGGCGTATGAAAAGCAAGATCAGTTTTCTTATCATTCCTTTATAAGGTTAGCATTTTTAAAAAAAAATGTATTTCATATTAACTTCGATTGTGCAAGTCTCGAGGCGCCATTCAGTTCACAACATGTCGCTCGATCGTATGATGTATGGTCCAGAGTAACTGAGTACGGAGTATGGGTTATGGTTTATGGTGTAGGTTCATAGTGTATGGTTCATAGTGCATGGTGTATGGTTCACGTTGCAACACCATACACCATTACACCATACACCATGAACCATACACCATGCACCATTGAACCATACACCATTACACCATACACCATGAACCATTGAACCATACACCATGCACCATTGAACCATACACCATTACACCATACACCATTACACCATAAAATGGTTATGTTTTACCGTACAAGTACTGTACACTACTACCTTTTATTCAAAAAGCAGTTTTACTAGGCACCATTATCCATTCAGATCAGTGGAGAGCCTACTCCAGCATTCAGTCA
Source organism: Modiolus philippinarum (assembly GCA_002080025.1). Taxonomy (NCBI): domain Eukaryota; kingdom Metazoa; phylum Mollusca; class Bivalvia; order Mytilida; family Modiolidae; genus Modiolus; species Modiolus philippinarum. Next base: position 28,210 of record MJUU01059360.1, on the reverse strand, counting down.
CAACTTAACCTCCATCATGGTACTGTCAACCACATTGTGAATTTCGTCGACCCAGATACTGGAGTTCACACGCAAACTATCGAGTCCCGCTGGGCTAAGGCAAAATACAGATTCAAAGAAATGAAAGGCGTTGCTTCAATTCGCTTCCAAGCTACCTAGATAAAAGGATGTGGCGTGACCGTTGGGGCAGTACCGGAGATGAAGCTTTCGAAAATATCATGAAACACATTGCAGAGCAGTACAAGGTTTAACTGAGATGACGACGTCTCTATAATAAACGGTCCCGTTTCAGGACCAACAAAATATTACAAAAAGAATCTTAGTTGTTGCTTTATCAATTCTTCCTTTCTGAATCGATTTTATTCAATAATTAAAAGTTTTAAAATTTTAATATAATAAAGTCACGGTAACAATTCTAGAACAATAATCTTTGATTAAATTGTTGACTTAATTAGCATTAGCTAAAATTAATTAACAATTCTGAAACAATTCTGGAATAAAATTTGGTTCCAGAATTGTTTACAATTCTGGTATTCCAGAATTGAGATTGCCAACTACAGGAGATCCAATCGGTTTATATAAAATCCAGCGGTCAGTTTGGGATCAGTAAATTAATGTGAGGATTTTTTATACGCAGAGATACAGATTCCCACCGCGCGCTCATGCTCAGGTGTCTATAAGACTATAAACATCTTTTTTATAAAATAAAGACATTCACAAGCAAAAGTGATACTTCTTAAAATTAGCAAAAAGAGTATTTTTAATAATTTTTAGTTTTGCTTAATGTCCCATTCGTGCATCTATCTTCATAAATGATATTCCGAACACTCAAAATCATGAACTGACCATAATTTTTAAAAGGCATTTGTGTTACTATGAATCCGATTTTGTCAAGAACTTTGCCGTCCACAATTGTACAGGGAATGACAAAGTTTCTATTCTCGACGTATTGCTATCCAAATTTGGAAAACATAAATTATGTTGTTGGAAGGTGCAGAAGCCAACCAACAAGCACATTATGACGGACGGGTCATTTTGCTTTATTTTGACAAAAATTTAAAAGTAAGGAAGTTAAAAGAAGTCTCAACAAGCCCCTTATTGGAATTGTACAACAGTCGAATTTTTAAAAAAATTGAGTGTTTGAGGCTCTTGATTCATAAAAGACATAGGAACTAGCATATTCATTATAACAACAAGTGGTAAGGAGCCATGTCGTCTGAAATTCTAGAGGGCGTGACAAATACACTTTTTCGACTTTTGGTCATCCAAATTAGGAAATTCGCTTGCCTACGTTCAGGGCGTCAAAAGTTTTACACGTTGTTTTTTCATATTTCCATTTTTGGCCTTTTTTACTAAAAATATCCCACATACCTGAAATTATATTTTTTTTTTTACACCAAACGCGAACAAGATTAATTTCGAAAACATATATACTACTATGTAATCGAAGCTTTGCATTTGAATAACATTCGTAAAGTAGCTATTTGTTTCAATGCAATGTTGAAAAAGAATACTTAAGTATACAATCTAATACAGAGTTATATTTATATTCAGGTTTCATATAATATATCACATCATATAACTATGTTATTCCATTGTTTTTCAACTAGGACAGGTTAAAAAAATGATAAAAATTTAGGGCACATCACGCTATATACCTAGTTTTATAGGTGTGACCAATGAAACCTATCACTGAAAAGTGTCCCCACGTCTATGAAAAAGGACAACAATAATCTGTTAAACACATGTAAGTATTTGATGTAGAAGCAGTATGTTCATTATGTTGTTTTATTCCTCATTATACAAAAAGTTTTCATGAATTAGAATTTGTTGTGAAAATTGTTAAACTTTTAGCGATATCTACAGATGGGTGCTGACGCAACATTCCATCCAAGTGCACTTCAAAAGCGTTCCTCGCGCGCTCTTCGTGTGCACTTGAAAGTGATTCCATGACAGCCTAGAGTGAACTTGTGACCGCTTTAAAGTGCACTTGTAAACAAGATACGATCGCAGGAGTGATCGCGAAGAGAACTTGAAGTGAACTTCGTGGCAGCTTTGGATTGCTCTTAACGATCGGTCAGTTGAAAACACGTAATATTAATATGACGAAATTCACTTTTAAGCAAAAAGTATAAAAAGTCGACGACTTCATTCTCTTTTTTAATTCATTTTTGATTATAAATTGAAACCAAAATACCATTAGGTATAATTATAGCGTTCTTTTGTTTTATTTATAAATTCCATGCTTAAGTCACATTATATTCTTAATAAATCTTTCAAAAAAGGGTATTTTATCGAGGACTATGTTCATGCTTGAGACACTAAAATTCATATGTACTTTAAAAAAAAACTTTCACGCAATAACAACTTCATACACCTTTTGTCAAAAATTACCTCAAAGTAGGAGGTATTATTTGTTGGTGCTTATTCCAATTGTTGCGACACAACATTTTATATGTATTTTTCCCAAAATTACTTGATAAGATTGAAGTATTTTGCATTTTAGCTTTTTTCCTTTCTCGTGACATCAAAATACATCTTTTGTCAAAAATGACCTCAGAAGTGCGAGATATTATATATTGGTGCTGATTTCAATTGTCACGACACAACATAAATATGTATTTTCCCTAAATTACCTTATAAGATTGAAATATTTTGCATTTTTTAAAATAAGCTTTTTTCTTTTCTCGTGATACCAAATTTATACATCTTTTGTCAGAAATGACCTCGAAAGTGGGAGATATTATATGTTGGTGTTTGTTAATATTGTCGCGACTCAACATTTATATGTATTTTTCCAAAAATTACCTTATAAGATTGAAATATTTTGCGTTTTAGCTTTTTTCCTTTTTTTGCGATACAAAATGTATATATATTTTGTCAAAAATGACCTCAAAAGTGGGAAATATTAAATGTTGGTGCTTATTTCAATTGCACGACACGACATTTATATGTATTTTTCACAAAATTACCGTGATAGATTGAAATATTTAGCATTTTCGCTTTTTGCCTTTCTCACGATACCAAATTTGTACATCTTTTGCCAAAAATGACCTTAAAAATGGAAGATATGTGTTTGTGCTTATTTCATTTGTCTTGACATAACATTTATATGTAGTTTCCCTAAATTACCTTATAAGATGGAAATATTTTGCATTTTAGCTATTTTCCTTCCTTGCAATACCAAATTTGTGCATCTTTTGTCAAAAATGACCTTTAAAATGGGGGATATTATATGTTGGTACTTCTTTCATTTGTCAAGACACAATATTTGTACGTATTTTTCCTAAAATTACCTAATAACGTTGAAATATTTTGCTTTTTAGCTTTTTTCCTTTCTGGCTATGCAAAATTTGTACACCTTTTGTAAAAAAATTACCTAAAAATGGGACATATTATACAGTTAGGTGCTGACGCAACATTCCATCCAAGTGCACTACAAAAACGTTCCTCGTGTGCACATCGTGTGCACTTGAAAGCGATTTCATGACAGCCTAGAGTGAACTTGTGACCACTTTCAAGTGCACTTGAAAAAGAAGATGCGATCGCGGGAGTCATCGCAAAGTGCACATGAAGTGAACTTCGTGGCAGCTTTGGATTACTTTTAACGATTGGTCAGTTCAAAACACGTGATATTAATATGACGAAATTAACTTTACGCAAAACGTATGGAATTTCGACGACTTCATTCTCTTTTTAATCTATTTTTGATAATAAATTAAAACAAAAATGCCATTATAAATATAGCGTTCTTTTGTTTTATTTATGTATTCCATGCTTAGTCACATTTAATTCTTAACAAATCTTTCAAAAAAGGGTATTTTATCGAGGCCTATGTTCATGGTGGAGACATAACATTCATATGTAATTTTAAAAAAAAACTTTCTCGCGATACCATTGTCAAAAATGACCTCAAAAGTGAGAGATGTTATTTGTCAGTGTTTATTTCAATTGTCGCGACACAACATTTATATGTATGTCTCTAAAAATTACCTTATAAAATTGAAATATGTTGTATTTTAGCTTTTTCCATTCTGGCGATATCAAATTTATACATCTTTTGTCAAAATAACTAAATACCGAAGTTAATGTCAAAAATGATCTCAGAAGTGGGAGATATTATATGTCGGTGCTTATTTCAATTGTCGCGACACAACATTTATATGCATTTTTTCCAAAATTACCTTGTAAGACTGAAATATTTTGCATTTTAGCTTTTTGCCTTTCTCGCGACACCAAATTGTTGCATCTTTTGTCAAAAATGAATCCAGAAGAGATATTATATGTTGGTGCTTATTTATATTGTCGCGACTCAACATTTATATGTATTTTTCTAAAAATTACCTTATAAGATTGAAATATTGTGCATTTTATCTTTTTTTCCCTCTCGCGATACCAAATTTTTACATCTTTTGTCAAAAATGTACTCAAAAGTGGGAGAATTATAGTTGGTGCTTATTTCAAATTGTGCGACACAACATTTTTATGTATTTTCCCGAAATTACCTTATAAGATTGAAATATTTGCGTTTTAGCTTTTCTCCATTCTTGCGATGCCAAATTTATACATCTTTTGTCAAAAATGTACTCAAAAGTCGGAGATATCATATGTTGGTGCTTATTTCAATTGTTGCAACACAACATTTATATGTATTTTCCCAAAAATTACCTGATAAGATTGAAATATTTTGCAAATTAGCTTTTTTACTTTCTTGCGATACCAAATGTATGTACATCTTTTGTTAGAAAAGACCTCAAAAGTGGGAGATAGTATTTTTCAGTGCTTATTTCAATTGTCATGACACAACATTTACCTTCTAATATTGAAATATTTTACATTTTAGCATTTTTCCCTTCTCGCGATACCAATTTTATACATCTTTTGTCAAAAATGATCTCAGAAGTGGGAAATATTAATATTAAATATAAATGCTGCTGATGAGAAGTAACTCCTTGAAACACGTGTACAGCATAACGAAATTTACAGTTTTCTATGCAACATCGGTATTTTTTGTATATTATATGTCGGTGCTTACATTGTATTTCAATTGTCGTGACACAAAATTTATATGTCTTTTTTTCCCAAATTACCTTCAGTTGTAAGACTGAAATATTTTGCATTTTAGCTGTCTTCCTTTCTCGCAATACCGCATTGTTGCATCTTTTGTCAAAAATGTATCCAAAAGTGGGAGATATTATATGTTGGTGCTTATTTCAAATGTCGCTACACAACATTTATATGTATTTTTCCCAATATTACCTTATAAGATTGAAATATTTTGCATTTTAGCTTTTTTACTTTCTCGCGATACCAAATGTATGTTCATCTTTTGTTAAAAATGACCTCAAAAATGGGAAATATTATATGTCGGTGCTTATTTGAATTGTAGCGACACAACATGTACATGTATGTTTTTCCAAAATTACCTTATAAGACTGAAATATTTTGCATTTTAGCTGTCTTCTTTTCTCGCGATACCAAATTTATGCATTCTTTGTCAAAAATGAATCGAAAAGTGGGAGATATTATATGTTGGTGCTTATTTCAATTGTCGCGACACAACATTTATTTGTATTTTTCCCAAAATTGCCTTATGTAACACTTCTTTGAAAGGATGCGATAAAGTGAAATATTTTAAAGAATGAATTATTTTGGTCATTTGTAAAGATTTAGTATAAACTGCATAATGAAAACCTGACTTCTCAGACATATTTATATAAAGATTTACTAAAAGCTATATTGCGACATATATAACTTCTTCGAAAGGATATAATAATAAAAATGTTTTTGAAAAATGAATTATTTTTGGCATTTGTGAAGATTTAGTATAAACTGCATAATGAAAACCTGACTTTTCAAACATATTTATGTAAAGATTTACAAAAAGTTATATCGCGACATGTAAAACTTCTTCGAAATGGTATGATAAAGTAAAATATTTAAAAAAAAATAAATTGTTTTGGTCATTTTTAAAGATTTAGTATAAACCTGACTTTTCAAACATATTTATGTAAAGATTTACAAAAAGCTATAACACAAATTGGACTAATATAACATATTATATGGGTCCCAGATCACAACATACAAAACTACTTCAAAAGGATATGATAACATAAAATATTTTTTTAAAAAATGAGTTATTTTGGTCATTTGTTAAGATTTAGTATAAATCATATAATGAAAACCTGACTTTTTAATTTTGGCATTAACAAAGATTGGGTTAATGGGGTATAAGCGGGAAGTTCGGCTTGCCTTTTCAAGCGAGAGGGAAACGATATCGTTCGAAAACGGACCTGGAAACGGGAAAAGGGTGTCCAACATTGAAAATTGAACCCGTGTGAAACGGAAACAGTGACCTCTTTTAAAAGTATTTGTAAAATATTCCCCGCGACTTTGGAACAGGAAATTGGCAAAAATACGGCATTTCGGGAAACGGATCTACAAACTATGTTTTGAATGTGCTCAATGAAAATGTAAAGTATATTTTCCACAACCGATGAACAGAATTAGCCTCTAAAGTATATTCGATCAAATTATGTAGTGCTGAATTTCGAAATGTTGTTTGACTGGAATACATGCATGTTCTTATACTTTTCATTTTTGTAGCTGGAAAATATTATCTGACTAAAAATTATCTTATATATTATATATAACTGCATTGGTATTATCTCGCATTTGCTTATCCAAAAGAACGCTTCCTGGAAATATTTTTTTAATAACCTCAGCTATCGATTAAAATGCGATCTAACTATATATATATATATATATA
>MJUU01059360.1:6085-20626 GCA_002080025.1 Modiolus philippinarum | reverse complement strand
TATATATATATATATATATATTAAGATAACCTCGTTTTAAGTAGTGATCCTCGCGAGTGCTTTCAAGTGCACTTGAAGTTCACTAGTGAACGCGAAAATACCTGTCATGGAATAGCTACCTATTCGTGACAGCTAAGAGAACGCGAAGTGCACTTGAAAAATGAACTTCAAGTTCACTTTAAGTGCACTTTTTGGAACGTTGCGTCTGCACCCATCTGTATGTTGGTGCTTATTTCAATTGTTGCGACACAACATTTATATGTATTTTTCCCCAAATTACCTTATAAGATTGAAATATTTTGCATTTTAGCTTTTTTCCTTTCTCGCGATACCAAATTTATATATCTTCTGTCTAAAATGACCTAAAAAGTGCAAGATATTATATGTTGGTGCTATATTGCGACATATAAAACTTCTTCGAAAGGATATGATAATAGAAATATTTTAGAAAAATGAATAATTTTGGTAATTTGTAAAGAATCAGTTTCAACCGCATAATGAAAACCTGACTTTTCAAACATATTTATGTTAAGATTCATAAAGAGCTATATCGCGACATATAAAACTTCTTCGAAAGGATATGATGATGAAAAATATTTTACAATAATGAATATTTTTGGTCTTTGTAAAGAACAAGTTTCAACTGCATGATAAAAACCTCATTTTTCAAACATATCTATGTTAAGATTTTTACAAAGCTATGTTGTGACATATAAAACTTCTTCAAAAGGATATAATAATGTAAAATATATTTTAGAAAAATGAATAATTTTGGTCATTTGTAAAATATAAGTTTCAACCGCATAATAGACATTTTCGAAAATAATTCAAACTTTTATGTGTACATTTATGATGACATTTACAGGTAAAACTAAAGGGATCATCTCAATGACAATTCGAGAAGGCGAGGAGCGAAAAAGAAGAATATGTATTTATTAATCCACGAAACAAATCGGGACGCCTTTTGTACAAAAGCAGCACATATGTTTACGGTCTAGAGAAGTCCACATGAAACTGTAATTCTTCTGTTCTCCAATGGCATGTTCAACCGTAACTCTATACTGTTTGATCAAACTGTTGATTTTTATACACGTCACTTTAAATTTGTCGGGGTTTTACTGTATCTGTTGGCGTGTATAGGGTGTCTGTTCCTGGGGTCCGATTAGCGGCCGGTAAATTTAGGTTGAGGTACCATCAAATTGTTGGTAAAAAACTGGACTGCAACAATTTTCTCATTATGTATTGTACTGTACTAACGCCTACATCACAATTAGGGAGCGCATATGATAGCATGGGTAAAGTCTCAGTCAAATTATGAACAACATAACTATGTTTCTCGAAGAAAAATTTGTTTGGCCTGTCAGTGTTACTCTGTAAAATATTAATTCCAATTTGTCTTAATTATACTATATGTCTAAAAGGGTTTCGGATATTTATACGGTTAATTGATAAACAGAATAACCTGGGCGAGAATACATGCGAAAAACATCATTTCCTTTCCAAGTGTTTACATTGTTTGTCCTTTATCCTATATCTGAGTTCAAGTATTGGTTCAGGTGGCGCCTTACCATGGCAATAAAGGCAACAACCAACTTTTTAAAAAAGAAAATCAGTAACATCCGGCAGTGAGGATGCTAACAAGGGAAAAGGCTACTACCAACAGCTGGATCGTTCTTCAAGCCATAACTTACAACATACTAAAAAACATTAAATTTAGAATAGACCAAATGACAATAAAATTTGCATTTGCAATGTGTATATGCGTTTTGTGTACTATTTGATTTTCATTGATTTCAATGCATACACTTCCGGAGTATCCGGATGGCACTCTTAGTTTCAATGGAGTTCACACTTGAGTGCCTTGGTTTTGAATGTTGTGTCTTTATCTCTTTGTTTTGTGGCCGCTTTTCTATGTACTCACAGGCCCTTATTTTTAATTTGATTTTTGTAATTCCAGCGGAATATCTAAAGAAGTGACTTTATCCGTTATTAGTCGTAACTTTCATAAAAAAAAGTTGATTATGCAGAAAAAGTAAACTAGTTTTCAACTTCTTGAAAAAAATAGTTGAAGGTGATGGGCAGTCCTTCACATAACTTTATTTATAAATTCTTTTTTCTTGATTTTAAATTCCGAAATGAAAGAAGCTGATTGAAAATATTACATGTAGACGGAATAAAGTATAACACGTGAAAAATTTCATGTGAATAAAATACTGAAGTCAACGAAATAAATGTAGAAATTCTGAAAGGGATGTCAGAATGGAACTCCGAAATTCAAATTTTCTGTCTGAATTTTGACAACAGTTATTCAGGAGGAAATTAACAACCAGTTAATGAATTCAGGGTTATTTATTTTTTGGTAATTGCAATATTTCACCTTCTTTTTCCTGTCCAGTCCTCCCGATCTCCCGTCACCCCTCTGCAATTCATGTGTAGAATATACAGACACGTTGCATTTAGTAATATTGTATATTTTGAGATGACCTTTAGGTATATTTACCTGTAACTGTCACCGTCAACTTAAAAGTCAATGTACATTGAGTTTTCGAAAATGTCAATTGAAAACCTGACTTTTCAAACATATTTATGATAAGATTCATAAAAAGCTATATATAACTATAAAACTTCTTCGAAATGATTTGATAATGTAAAATGTTTTAGAAAAATGAATAATTTTGGTCATTTGTGAAGAAAAAGTCTCAACCACATAATGAAAACCTGACTTTTCAGACATATTTATGTTAAGATTCATAAAAAGCTATATCGCGGCATATAAAACTTGTTCGAAAAGATATGATAATGTAAAATATTTTAGAAAAAATTAATAAAATTATATTGAAACATACAAAACATCTTAGATAGGGCACGGTGAAGCAAAAACATCTATTACAAAACAAGGTATCAATGAGGTATACACGGGAAGCGAGGTTTGCCTTTTTAATCTAGAGGGAAACATGATTTCGGCAATACAATTACTTAAAAAATGGACCTGAAAACGGGATAGGGTGTAAAACATTAAGCGGGAACCATTAGAAATGGAACCTGGGAAACGGAAAAAAGTTACCTCTTTAAGAGTCTTTGTAAAATATTCCCCATCTTTGAAACAGTAACGCGACAAAAATACTGCAAACTTTGTTTTGAATATGGCCATGGTCGGTGATTATATAATGTAATGAAGATATATAATCCCTTTTCCCCGACCGATGAACAGAATTAGTGTCTAAATTTAGATGTATATTTTGGAGCGGGAAAATATTATCAGGTCGATATTGAATTTAATGTATTTGCATTTGTTTTAATTAATAATTTAATTATCCAAATAGGACGCGCTACATGGAAATAATATATTTTATTTCCTCAGCTATCGCGTAAAATGCAATCGATTTAGAAAACCTCGTTTTAAGTTAGTGATCTTCGCGACAGCTTTCAAGTACACTTGGAGTTCACTGGTGAACGCGAAAATAGCTGTCATGGAATAGCTAAAGTGAACTTCGCAACAGCTAAGAGAACGCGAAGTGCACTTTAAAAGTGAACTTCAAGTTCAATATAAGTGCACTTTTTGGAAAGTTGCCTCTGCATCCATCTGTATAAATGCATAACTGATATAAACTACTAAAAAAAAAAAAAAAAAAAAAGAAAAAAAAAGATAGAGATGACATTTTACTTTCTAGCAAAAAAACTATGACTCGTAGACAATGTGTATTTGTTTTTGCACGTAAGAATTAACATTAAAGTCCAAAATGTCTCTTACAATTTCTGTACTATCCCCGGTCACGGTTAAGGTCTTCATCCAGGATTTCTGTTTGCAGACGCAAATTGTTATTATGTCGACATTTTCTTTTAACCACACCATCACATTTTTTCGAAACAGCTGACTTCAAACTTTTGTTGTTATGTCGCCAAGGATTTTTTCAGGCATATTTTCCGTTTTCAACTACTGTTCTCGTAAGTGTAAAACGCGTGTTATGCAAATTTGACGTTGCGACGTCTCATGGGACCAGCTGCCACGTGATTTATGATTTGATTGGCATGTTTGCTTAAAGTTAATCATTAATCTAGTTTGTTCTTCTTTTGAAATAACAACGAATTGCGAGGGTAAAAATCAAGATCGACGTTCTGACCGCGATAAGTCATTGTCTACATTAATTTTGGGTTGAAAGGGGCATCGAAATGAGACATTGTTTTCCACTTTTTAAGATGGCAAATTGTTAACGCTGTACACGTGTTTCAAGGACTAACCTCTCTTAACAATCCTTGATTTGAGGACTATCGTAATCTTGTCAAACAAAATTAAACGATTTTTTTTTCTTCAAAAGAAAGCGATTTTAGACTTGTGTTCAGAAAACACACCCTTTAGCTCAATAATATCACCCTTCGACCAAATCAAGCAAATCCATGTCTCAACAGCTGTTTGTGTAACTTAAATTACGAAAACAAAATTATGAACGTGTACGGCGACTTGTAGAATATTCCAGATAATAGGCCAGTCGCCGTACTCTTTCATAATTTTGTATTCCTTATTTAAGTTACACAGTCAGCTGTTGAGACGTGAATTCGCTTAATTTTAATCGGAGGGCGAAATTATTGAACTGAAGGGTGTGTTTTATGAACAAAACGAGTCTAAAATCGTTTGCTTTTGAAGATAAAAAAAACATCCCATTCGGACATTTAGGCGGTACTAGGCGACGCGTTTTCATCTCTAATTTTTATTTACTTGCTTAATTCTATGTTAATACGACTATTTTGTACTCTAATTTTATCCCACCAATCATCACACATATTTATGGTTACAAATATTAAGAGGAAATATAATAAGAGTGCGATTTTTCATATCACTCATGCTTAAGTAATATCAATCGTCCGCTTCAGTAGTACCAATATCCGGTGTCGTTTCCACACGGTGTGAATAAGGGCTCCACTTGAACAACATCTAAAAATAGTTAGAGATAGGTTATTGATGTATATAGTTTTTACAAATGTATTAAACATAAGTTATTTAAAAAGTTGTTGGCTATTTCTGGAAAAAAGTAGACTAACATCTTCTTTGTACCAATACGTCAAGACGGGGGGGGGGGGGGGGGGNCTGTTGACTGCTTGGCTCTTTAAACATGTTAAAAGGTCCAAGTGTCACTAGTTACATATCGTACCTTACACACTTCAATACCAAAGGTCCTTTTAAAAAGTTTGTTGTCCTTTACACACACTAGGAATAATAATACAGTTAGGTAGGTGCGCTACCATTTAATCTTAGGGAATAATCATAGCAAGTCCAGTGAAATAACCTTGGTACAGATCCGCGGGTACAGTAGCACCATCTGGCGTGTAGGAAGTGGGTGACCCCCTGGACGTTGCACAGTCTACAATTCACAGTTCTTTCGCAAATGTCGAGCATGTAATGTGTACGTCGATTATGTAAAAAAATGCGACAGTATTATCTTAATTAAGATAAGATTGATCACTTTGCCAGGTTTATGTTCAAAAACGTTTTATTTTCGTTATTTCGATTTGAGGGATCTCAATGTGTCTTTAAAACTAACACAAGCAAAGTTTTATCTGCAGAATTAAAATACTAGCTAATGCTAAAATAACTAAATTTGTAAATACTTTAAAAAAATTATATGCAAAATAATCAATACATAAGTAAATTATAGAAATTCTCCGATGATGCGAAATGAATTCAATCGTGATAGTGATTTTATTCTAAATTTACATTGACAATGACGGGGAACGGTCAATTTTTTTAACTTGACAAAAAAAACCTATGAATGAAAAAATCAATAGCTATTTTTATACGCCCGTCTTTGACGTGACGTATTATGGTATACCGGTGTTCGTCCGTCCGTCCGTCCTTACGTTGTACTCAAACTAAAGAACACTTTGATAATGTTTATTGAAACTTGACAGGATTGTTAGTAACGATCACACAAGCTCCATATCTTTTTATTGTGTTGGTGGATTTTTTTGTCCCAGAGTTATAGGGCTTTGATTATTTCCAAAAAGCATTAAAATGCAATTTCCATCCACATGTCGCATTCTAACTAGACGACTCTTTGGTGGTTTTTCTTGCAACTTTGCAGGATTATTGGGAATGATAGAAGAAAGCTCCATATCGTTTAAGTTTGCCTGTGAATTTTTCGTTCAAAAGTTATGGGACTCTGATTATTTAAAAAAGCATAAAAATGCAATTTCTGTCAACAAGCTGTACTCTAACCAGAGAACTCTTTGGTCATTTTTCTTGAAAATTTGCAGGATTTGAGGGTATGACAGAAGAAAACTCTCAGATGTAATTATTGATGCATATCAGAAGTCCCTTGTCAAGTCTATTAATCAGATGGATTTTTTATTTTCAAGAATTATCTGTTTTGTGTGTGGTGTTTTTCGTTTATTTTACTTTGATAATGGAAAAAATCCATAAAATTGCAATTTCTGTCCACAAGTCATACTCTAACTAGAGAACGCTTTGATCACTTTTCCTGAAACTTTGAAGGCATCCCGAGTACGACAAAAGAAAACTCTCAGATGCAATTAGTGATTGCATATCGGAAGTCCCTTGTCAAGTTTAATCAGATGGAGTTTTTAATTTAAAAAAAAAACTATTAAATCAGCTTGCTTTTTAGCGGGAACAGGTGTATCATGCGATTTTGGCGAAGCCCTTTACCGTTATTCTTTAAAAAAAACTCCACGAAATGAAGAAAAGAATAAACAATCGACCAATTTTAATTAAACAATCACTTATGTCATTGCAAATGGACCGGTCAATGGGAAACAATCTTTTTTTCAATATAATGTTGTTAAAATTCATGGGAAAATATCAATTTTGATAAAAACAAAGATCATTTGTAAATTTTAATTTTAATCATTACCAATGTACACTAGTGAAAAATAATAGTTTAAACATTCTTAGTGAGTCCCTTATGAAACTTGAAAGATTTACACTTGAAAAATACAACTTTCATTTATAAGACCAATGTTGGAATATGCTTATGCTATTTGGGATAATGAGAATGTGGATTTAAAAAAATAGAATATATTAAAATTGATGCAGCTAGAATAATAACAGTTCGGACAAAACTAATCTCGAATGCAAAGTTTTCTGATTGAACTAAGTGTGACACTCTAGCTGACAGGCGAAATAATCACAATTTAAAATTTTTCATAAAACTATTAATAATAATACTCCGTAATACTTATCAAATTTTATACCAGTCCATCCTGCTGACAAGCATTCTCACAAAACTAGACAAAGTAGAAATTTAATTGAAATATGAACTCTTACAAATCTGCATTCTAAATATTTCCTTTCGTCCACTGTAAAAAAAAATGGAATACGCTTAGAAATGGCATGCGTAATGGTAAAAGTATTTGACTATTTTGATGTAAAACGATGGATAACAAGAAACATATATACAATGGCTGAAAATTACACAAACAAATCCCACAATCTGCTTAGGAATCAGACAGGAAAAAAAACACACAAATTAGACAAACGTAAACAATACGGTACGGTTAAACCGATTTATGGGTACCCAAACCTCCCCTTTATCTGTCAAGTTACCCTATGGTATTATACACATACCAATAAAACCAAGAACAGGTAGATTACAATCTTGACAGGAGAGAAAATAACAATACACAATTTTGAAAGACGGGTCAAGAAGTTCTCGCCGCTTAACTACGCACTACGGAAGAAAATTGAACTCAAAACTTCAAGAAGGGTTCGGTGAAGAGTCATCACATATTTTAGGAGACATCGGCAATATCAGTATGAATGAGATAAAAGGGACAACAGGAAACACCTACAATGGCTGAAAATTATAATTACATGCCTGCCATAATCTGCTAGAGAACTGCACAGAAAAACACAAAAAAGACAAACGACAAACGTAAACACGAAGCCAGTGTGTGTGTGCAATTGTCAGGTCACTAGATTTCAAAGCTAATTTTACGGATACAAGTAGCGTATCTTGTCGATATCCCATATTACGTAAAGAATGTCAGTTACGTTCTAGCTTTTCTGGTTCCTATATCGTTTTGTGCCATTTTGAACAGCATTTCTGTAAAAACAAGGACTAAAATGCCCTTATCAATAAGCTGTTGCGAGTAACGCTATATTTAGATATCAAATGTTCATATCTATAATAATTTTTTTTTAAAGTATTCAATAACTCATGAAATCTGTAACCTTGCCGTACGTGTTTGATTAAAAGAACTGTTAAACTATATATCAGACAAACATATACCATATTTATTTTCCCTTATGTTTTATTTAATGGTATTCCCACTTTTTTGCTACCATCGAAAACAGTCTAGATCCCTGGAATTCTATGACTGAATATAAGATTTACACAGCCTTTTTTGCAATATTGTCCATTCAGATACTTTTATTAAAAAACTCTAAGGATCTGCTTGACATCTTGAAATCGAGATCTTTATCACACTGTAACAGCATTAAAACTTTTGATTTCTCCTCAAAATAAAACATGTTAACACGACCATAACCTGCACACATACACAGTATAGGGCCACTTTTATAGTACACCACGAAAAACTCTTGTATTTTCGTTTAAACCTAAGTTTCATCTTTTAAGCCCCATACTTAAAGGTAATACATTACAGCACAGTACCAAATTAAAGCTAATTTAATAACCTTTACAATGAACTCAAGTTTGGGCACTTTACTTCATTTTTATGATCTGGGGATTCAAAAAATATACCCCTCCCCCTGTAAAACATAGCGAAAATGGCAATTTTAGGCTGTCACTTCCTTTCAGATAAATAACCCTCGTCATCTGATCTAGTTTTTATGCCTAACTTATCAGCTGTGATACATTGTTGGAAAATAAAACCATCAAAGTCCATAAAATTTTGATTTTTGGTATAAAATGTTTGAAAAATGGAAATTTTAGATTTTTTCATAATTTCGACTTTCTGACTTTATAGTCGTACAAATCTGAATATACATTTAATAATTGTCGATGTAATAATGATTTATGATATGTTAGCAACAAATCGTGTGCAAACATTTTAGTTTCAGACGTATTGAAGGTTCAGAAATGTCAAAATTAGAACCCCTCCCCTAAAAATTAAGGGAAAATATGAAATATTCAGGCTCTAAATGATTAAAGAATAATGTTTTATTGGAATTCTAGTGTGTATTTCACTAAAACTGACATGAAAAGGATCATTTAAGTAGATTTAAACTTTTAAGGGGTCTCTTTTTGACTCTTCTGCTCGAAATTGTATGCAAAATGGGAATTTTCCGTTTTTCAGAATTTCTGCTGTTTTGACTTTGAGATGCAAATACTTCATGAAATTGATATATAACTTTGAAAGCGTTGATTAAATATTCTTTCATTATATCTAAGCCATAAGAAAATATGTTTTTAAACATTTAAGAATAACTACAGTTGATATAACCCCTTACTAAAATATTCAACACAATTTATTTCATTTTATTCAGCTTGGAAAGATTAAAAATTGTATAAAGGTCCAATAACATATCATTTCACACACCAAAATACACAGAGACTCCCATATATCACAAATAAGATCATGTGTGTGGTTTATGGGCAGTTATACAACAATTCAACTTTGAATTTAGCAAAATTCCAACTGCTGAAAATTCCCATTTTTCACGAAAATCGCCCAAAATATACAATTTTACCCATATTTTGGTGTTAAAATTGCATATTGCGATTAATAAAATGCTTTTTTAAAAAGACAGTAAAATATTAGTATGTTTTGTTCATATAAATGTACAGACATACATATTTCGGGGATTTTTAAGCATCATTTTCTTGGGTAGGGGTAAACCTCTCGGTATTTAGAGTCACATTGAACACTCTTTGTTCTTCTAAACATTGTATTTAGATAACTTATATATCGGTTAGAACAACGAATTGCCATATCAGCATATAAATCCTCCAGATTTGCAACATCTAACTATTTAAAAGTTAATTTTTGAAAAATCTGAAATGCTAAAAATTCCAATTTTTCATCAATTCTGTACAAATTATTGAGTTTAAGCTGACAAGTGGGACTTAAAATGACAAATCTTGATAGAAATTATGCAACATTGATATATGCAATGCAGATTTAGTGTCTTCCGTTATTTTTATGTGAATATAGTAAAACAAAATACTATTATAGGGAAAATTTGTTGGGGTAGGGGTAAGTTTTTCGGTATTTAGAGTCACATTTAACACTCCTTGTTTTTCTAAACAGTGTTTTAAGGCAACTAATATATCGCTTAAAACAATTAAATGGCATATTTGCAGATGAATCCTCCAGATTTGACATATGCATTGTATTACGATTTAACAATGCACTTTGGAGAAAACTGAAATGTTGAAAATTCCCATTTTTCATCAGTTTGGGCCAAATATTGAGTTTAAGTCAACAAATGGCTATTAAAATACCAAATCTTGATGTAATTGATGCAACATTGTTATATATAACACACAGTTTGCGGGTTCTGGTTATTTTTATGCGAACATATACAAAAAATTGACAATTTTAGGGAAAATTTGTTTGGGTAGGGGTGAGATTATCTGTAGTCAGAGTCACATTAAACCCCCTTTGATATTCTAAACACTGTTTTAAGACAACTCATGTATTGCACAGAACAATTAATTGGCATATCTGCAGATATATCATCCAGATTTGCCATATATAACGGGTTAACAGTGAAAAATCTAAACTGTTGAAAAATCCCATTTTTCAACAATTTCGGGCACAATGTTAATTTTAAGTCAACAAACTGCAGTTAAATTACAAAATCGTGATAAAATTCATGCAACCTTGTCATATTCAACGCATTTTTTGCGTGTTTGAGTTAATTTCTTGCGAATATTGACAATTTTAAGGAAAATATTTTGATGTAGGGGTAAGATTTTCGGTATTTTGAGTCACATCAAACACTTCTTTTTTTTTAACAATGTTTTTAGACATCTAATGTATCGCTTAGATATCGCCTAGTACAATATCGAGGGATGAGATTGTAAAAAATCACACTTCAGTGTTATCATCATTTCGCATAAAAGTTAATGATGAAAACAATCAACTCCCTTAAATCTACTGGGTACCTAAACTTCATAAGAATCCATGCAAACAGAGATTCATTGCCGGGTCATCCAGATGCACCACTAAACCTCTTTCACAGCTACTCACTACTTTGTTGACCGCAGTCAGAGACGGCCTGAAAAATAACTGTAATAAAGCTTACTCCACAAGCGGTGTGAATCAAATGTGGATTCTTAAAAATTCACAAGAACTTCTTGAACTGCTTTCCTCGACCAGTCTTACCCATTGCCATAGCATTCAAACTTTTGACTTTTCTACACTTTATACAACCCTGCCACACAATAAACTGAAAACAGTAATTGCAGATTTAATACATCAATGTTTCTACACAAAAAATGGAGAACGCAGATACACCTATTTAGTTGTAGGGAAAGACAAGACATATTTTGTTAAGAACCACACCGATTCAAATAAGAAGTACACCGAGACTGACGTAATCAAAATGTTAGAATTTTTGTTCGACAATATTTTTGTCGAATTTGGAGGTCGTGTTTTCCAACAGACAATAGGGATTCCTATGGGAACAAACTGTGCGCCGCTTTTAGCTGACCTTTTCCTTTACTCGTACGAGGCCAAGTTTTTACAAGGGCTTATTCAAAGAAAACAAAAACATTTAGCCCAGTCCTTTAATTTCAGCTTCCGCTATATAGACGATGTGCTTTCTCTTAATAATCCGAAATTTAAGGATTATTTACATCAGATCTATCCAAATGAGCTTGAAATTAAAGAAACAACTGAAACTCCTACTTCAGCTTCGTTCCTGGATCTTTTATTGTATATTGACGAAGTTGGACGTTTGAAATCTAAGCTATATGACAAGCGTGATGATTTTAATTTCCCCATTGTGAACTTTCCCTTTCTTAGCAGCAATATACCTACCTCTCCAGCCTATGGGGTGTACATTTCACAGTTGATTCGTTACTGTCGAGCTTGTAGTTTGTACAGTGATTTTTTGAACAGAGTAAAAACACTGTCCCAAAAGCTGCTTAGTCAGGGATTTGTTCAACCTTTGTTAATTTCATCCCTCAAGAAATTCTATGGCCGTTACCATAGCATCATTGAAAGATATGACGTGTCAGTATCCCAAATTAAAGTGGACATTTTCAGCTAGATTAACGTCTTCCCGGATTTGACTACCGACTTTGACATTTTCCCGGATTGAATCACTCACAGTGGGACGGGTGCTGTTAACAGAGCAGGACATGCTTACCCTTCCGGAGCACCTGATGTCACTCTCAGTTTCACTGGAGTTCACACTGTGAGTGCCTTTGTTCTGAATGTTGTGGTTTCTGGTTCTGTGCTTTGTGTCTGTCTGGCGTCATTGTTTTTGTGTCTAACGTCATTGTTTTCTGTGTTCTCGTTTTTGCCCTGTCTTTGGACTTCGATTTTTGTGAATATCACCCCTTTGTTCCTTCGGTATTCTACTGCCGTTGTTTTAGAACAATTAATTGGCATATCTGCAGATATATCCTCCAGATTTGGTATATATATATCGATTTAACAGTGAAATTTTGGCGAATGTGAAATGTTGAAAATTCCAATTTTTCATCAATTTCAGGCAAAATATTGAGTTTAAGTCATCAAATGGCTGTTAGAATACGAAAACATGGTATAATTTATGAAACATTGTCATATTCAACACACATTTTGCGTGTTTGAGTTAATTTGTTGCGAATATAGACAAAACATTGACAATTTGAGGGAAAATCTGTTGGGGTAGGGGTAAGATTTTCAGTATTTTGAGTCACATCAAACACTTCTTGTTTTTCTTAATAATGTTTTCAGACAGTTAATGTACCGCTTAGAACAATTAATAGGCATATCCTCAGATATATCCTTCAGATTTGGCATATATAGCGATTTAAAAGTGAAATTTGGGCAAATCTGAAATGTTGATAATTCCCATTTTTCATCAATTTCAGGCAAAATATTGAGTTTAAGTCAACAAATGGCTGTTAAAATACGAATCCGTGGTATAATTGATGAAACATTGTCATATACAACATACATTTTGCGTGTTCTGGTTATTTTTATGCGAACATAGACAAACTAGAGGCTCAGACACTGAGCCTGTATCGCTCACCTGACAAAATGCTGAAGCAGGGTTTTCAATGTTCTGCATGGTGGCCATGTTTTTTATGTGAATTTCCCATAGGGCCAAAATAAACTATGTTCTGTGCTGGTGGCCATGTTTTTTATTGGATCGGAATGAAATGAGCAATCTTTGTTAAGGACCTTCAGTTCATCATTCTAGTAAAGTTTGGTTGAATTTGCTTCAGCAGTTTCAGAGCAGAAGAAGAAATTTTCCCATAGGGTCCAATGTTAAACCTAAGTTCTGCCGTGGCGGCCATGTTTTTTATCAGATCGGAACGAAATGAACAATCTTTGTAAAGGACCTTCCATACATCATTCCTGTAAAGTTTGGTTGAAATTGCTTTAGTGGTTTCAGAGGAGAAGATAAAAATGTGAATTTCCCATAGGACCAATGTAAACAATCTTCCGTGCTGGCGGCCATGTTTTTTTATCGGATCAGAACGAAATGAGCAATCTGTGTTAAAGACCTTTAGTACATCATTCCTGTAAAGTTTGGTTGAATTTGCTTCAGCAGTTTCAGAGGAGAAGAAGAAAATTTGAATTTTCTCATAGGGTCCAATGTTAAATCTAAGTTCCGCGCTGGCGGCCACGTTTTTTATCGGATCAAAATGAAATGAGCAGTCTTTGTAAAAGACCTTCCATACATCATTCTTGTAAAGTTTGGTTGAATTTGCTTCAGCGGTTTCAGAGCAGAAGTAGAAAATGTGAATTTTCCCATAGGGTCCAATGTTAAACCTAAGTTCCGCGCTGGCGGCCATGTTTTTTATCGGATCGGAACGAAATGAGCAATCTTTGTAAAGGACCTTCCATACATAATTCCTGTAAAGTTTGGTTGAATTTGCTTCAGTGGTTTCAGAGGAGAAGATGAAAATGTGAAGTTCCCGCAGGGCCAATGTTAAACTATGTTCCGTGCTGGCGGCCATGTTTTTTCTGGGATAGGAACGAAATGAGCAATCTTTGTTTAGGACCTTTTGTTCATCATTCCTGTAAAGTTTGGTTGAATTTGCTTCAGCGGTTTCAGAGCAGAAGAAGAAAATGTGAATTTTCCCATAGGGTCCAATGTTAAACCTAAGTTCCGCGCTGGCGGCCATGTTTCTTATCGGATCAGAACGAAATGAGCAATCTGTGTTAAAGACCTTTAGTACATCATTCCTGTAAAGTTTGGTTGAATTTGCTTCAGCAGTTTCAGAGGAGAAGAAGAAGATGTGAATTTTCCGATAGGGTCCAGTGTTAAACCTAAGTTCCGCGCTGGCGGCCATGTTTTTTATCGGATCGGAAAGAAATGAGCAATCTTTGTTAAGGACCTTCAGTTCATCATTCTTGTAAAGTTTGGTTGAATTTGCTTCAGCAGTTTCAGAGCAGAAG
>MJUU01059359.1:0-10031 GCA_002080025.1 Modiolus philippinarum | reverse complement strand
TTCTTGAAATTGACTCGATGAGTGTCCTGTTGTTGTTGATATGTCGTGTTTGTCGTCTACGAGTATTTTGTTGGGTAACGGATGGCAACGGTTGTAAGAACACCTTGCCACTTTATTTTATGTTTTTTGACAATCCCGCATCCATGGGTACAAAAAGGCCATGGAGATAGCATTATTCGACAAATACTATTTTTCTTTTGTTGTAAACTAACATAAGGATATATAGTAAATACACACGAGACAAAGTCCCCATAAATACATTGGAAATCCAAGACATGGAGCAACGCTTTTTTAAGACCCCTAGTATCGGTTTGCGTGGAATTGCTACATCCATGTATCCTTCTCGTCATGGATGCAGGGCTGACAACAAACATATACTATACTATAGGGAAACGGGACATATAAAGGGGAGGTTTGGGTACCCATAAACCGGTTAAACCCTACCGCTGGCTTTTGCTAGTGCCGGTACCAAGTCCGACTGTCCCGAGTTCCTATCGTTGTTTACGTCTGTCTTTTGTCTTATTTGTGATTTTCCTGTGTAGTTCCCTAGCAGATTGTGCCATGTAATTATATTTTTCAGCCATTGTAGGTGTTTCCTGTTTTTCCTTTTTATCATAAACTTAACTGGCAAAGTTTTCTTGCAACTGCTGGCATCCGTTGTCCGATAAAAAGACTCATAGAAGACATTTAAAACAAATTAACAACTACATGGCGCTCATCGAGTCAATTGCAAGAAAACTTGATAATAATAAAAAGATTGGATGTAGCACAATGGACAGAATGATATTTGGAAATTACAAAAAATGTATATAAAATGGCAACATTTGAAAGTTTGATAGTGTATCCATATGATATATTCTCTCAAGAACAAGTACACTATAACTGAAATGTATAGAGAGTATACATCTCTCACACGGAGAATCTTTTTACGGACTCCACACTGCAGGAGAGGCAAACTCCAGTTTTTAATTAACAATAAAAGGACACGGAGTAAATGTAAATGAGACAAATTCTCTACAAATACATGATTAAACCAAGCAATGGAACAACCTTTTATTGTTGTTCTTCATCTTAAAGTGAGGTCTTCAACAATGAGCTTAGCTCATACCTCATAGTAAGTTTAAGACGGTCCAATCACCGGATTGAGCTGAATTCATTGTTAAATGTAGAACAATGCCACATCCATGTTTTGTTTACCCCATTGATAATTGATAATAGATGGTAGAAAACTTATGCTATGCATTTTTGGAAAAGGACTTTGATATAGCGTTACGTGCTTTGAACTCCATCAAAGACCCGAATGTTGGGTCATGATCAACCACGACGGAATTTAAGGTTGGAAAGTATGAAAAATGCGCAGTAATATCTTTAACTTTGGCAAATATTAAAAGTCGAAACTATGTTACATAGAAATTTGATTATTGATACAGATAAGACCATGAAGACAGTTGATTTACTGTTTCTATACATCAGTGCAAACTCAATCAAATTATTTGGAAGTATTGTTCCAAAAATAAACCATGACAGAGAAACCTGTCAGCTGGATTACAGTTATTATTATTATATAGAAAATTGTTTGGTCCACTCCTCGGTTTCGGCATTTAAATACAATGTCACAGTTCTGGTTATCAAACAACAACGACAACTGTTGTTTATTCTGAACACAGTTCATAACACTGTCCATATTTAAATTACTAGGTCATTGTTAACAGTGACACTGCACTAAAAAACCGGAAGAGAAGACTGTTTGTATCTAGTTCCAATCTAGAGAAAGATAACAACACTTTATGAAAAAGGGTTATTGAAAAAGAGCAATAATGTCGACGAAAAGTTTTGACTGTTGACCAAGTTAGGGAGAGATAAGAAAAACTAAATAGAAAATTTTCTACAAAATAGAGATATTGAGAAAGTTGAGGCATAGTTCATTGAAGTCGTCCTGAGCGTTTCGTACCAGTTGAGATATATTTTTATCCCGGCGGATGGAGCTTGAGGAACATCGCCATCCATAAAGGTCAATAAAAGGGAACTTAGTAATTAGTAAGTATATATATATATATATATATATATATATATATATATATATATTTTGAAATCAAAATCATCCCTTTTATCATAAATTCTAGTTTTAATCCTACCAGAGTCAATAATGATAGTCAGATCAAGAAAATTGGAATTTGAATTTCAAGATAGTGATGGACGCCGTTTAGGAATACAAAAGAGCGTGGATTCAGTGTGAGACGGACCAAGAACCAGAACTATGTCCTTTTCAGACTGAGTAAAATAAAGTAGTCAATAAACTACGCAGATATGTTAACAATCGACCTTAAGATCTTAAAGCCCGTAATTGCCCCTCTACATTACATTATAAATATGTTGTTGTACCCGAAGACAAAGCTTCTAATAACATCGATTTTGTATGTAATGTATAACATAACTTCCTCATCAAAAAACCAGACACTGATCACAATACACCAGGTATAATGCTACATAAAAAGAAGATCATTTGAAAAATTGCAAACAAAACAAACAGTTGACATCTACTTTGGCCGAAAATTACAATCACGTACGACAATCCGAAAGCGAACTGCACTAGAAAAACATAAATGAAAGACAAGAGACAAACTTGAATAGTCTCCAAATACAGGTCATTTACGCCCATTTTGAATATCAAACTAAAGATACTAATCAAAACCTGCCATACCTTTATTTGATACTTAAATTAGACAAAAAAAATAGTTAAAAGATATGTCGCTGGATCTTTATCATTTTAACTATTGAATTGTCTATGAAACTAACAAAAATTTTGTATGAAGTCAAAGACAAGTATCAAGCACACTGAGACTATCCATTCCCGAAGTGACATAAATCATATATGGGTACTTAAAAATTCGAAAGATTTCTAGGAAAATCTTAAATTCCGTTCATTTTACCAAATAAATTATCCCAAATCATTTGCTCTTTCCACAATCCAACTACACTTCCTCATGATTAACTAAAATCGTAAATAAAAGGTGTCATCAAAAATATTTTTGGCGATTAAAAGAAATTTCTTGTATTTGGTTATTAATCGATTTTTTTTCAAACTCAGTTTGAAAGGAAAAACAAGGGTGCAATATATTTGTCTCTTTTGGATGTACTTTTAATCAAAAGCAAATTTACCAATCGACAAGAGTAATGCCTGTCTACTTGCAGACTTGTTCTTATACTCCTACAAGACTGAATTTCTTCAGGGATGCGAAAAATAAAAGAAAAGATCCTTCAAATCACCTATAGATACATCGATAATCTTCTTCCCCATAAAAGCGCATTTTTTGCTAAATGGATACCAACAATATATCACCAAATGAAGTATCCAAAAACATTGATTTTTCCACACTATTTGATGGAAAACTAAGGAGTATCTCCCTTCTACAAAGCTCTGTCCTTAGATGATTTTGGCTTTACATTTAGATCATATTTGGGTAGTTGTTCTCTATCAGTTTCTAAATATCTTTGAGTTTATGGTCTTCCATACGTCATTTAGATTTTATCTGCACTGAAGAGACATAAATTGTCGACATGGCCATATGCAGAAACTAAAGTAACAGTAACTTCGGTATTTTGTTTTTTTTTACCACACGTCTTCATGATAAAACTAAAAAAAGGGAATCTACATTTTGTTTTTGGACTAACTTTTAGATTTGGAAGAAAATGGTCAACTCAGTACTAAAATCATGATAAAAGGGACGACCTTAATTCTCATAATACGAAGTTATATGGTTTTCCAATTTTTAGATTTTATCTGCACTGAAGAGACATAAGTTGTCGAAATGCGCATATGCAGAATTTAATTTCACAGTAATTTCGGTATTTAGTCATTCCTACTTCTGCTTACGGAGTGTTTGCTTCACAGATTATTCGTTCGGCGAGAATTTGCACCAATTATCAGACTTTCTCATCAGACATTAATTCGAATGATGAATACAGAAGGAACAAAACACAAGATACATAAATCAAAGTCCAGAGACAAGGAGACGATTTCTTCTTGAGTTCCTATCGTTATTCACGTTTGTCACGTGTCTTGCATTTTTTTCTAGGCAGTCCTTAAACAGACATCACTCCCTTGTGGAAAATTAGATTTTCGGTCCGAACTGTGTTTCAAGATTCATTTCTTACTTAGTACTGGAATAATTTCTTTTCGCTGTCTGCGACCTCTCAATAGCAATTCTAATGCAAAATTCATACAACGAAGGTTTTGATTGGTCAAAACTGACCGTCAATTCCACCATCTACACACCTGGGACAAAGTAGGTTACCTGTTTATATTGTTACACATTCACTAGTTAAAAATAGAACATGAAATTGATTTGTTGCATAAGAATCGCAATAACGGTACACTATTTGAATACCCGAGGGCGTCAATCTTGATTTGACGGTCAAAATATCCGTTTACAGGCTCCACTACGCGTCGCCTATAAACTGCATTTTGACCGTCAATCTATGATTGACGCCCTCGGGTATTCAAATAATGTACTGTTATTGCTTAATTGCTGTTCAGTTGCTACCGGACATTAGCACAATGGAAGGCGATGTTTAACCCATCATTTCTTTTGAAATACCTGTACCAAGTCAAAACTATTGCGGCTGACAATTTTTCTGGCGATTTTGCACCTGTTTTGTCTAATTGCCCTTTCGATTTACGGGACTTCTGAATCGTGTTCTCTCCGGTAATAGATCTATTTTTATACGTAAAAAAAATCAATACATCAATACATTGAGGGGGAATCACTAATCACTGTTGAGCTAAGGGTGATTTATAATTAATCGATTTGTAGCGCTTATGGTTAAATTTTCGTCAAAAAAATTGTCATTATAGGAAAAATTATAAATGCACTTCAATTTCATAAATAACTTGTTTTCTTTTATGTGGTATATATTTATTTCAATAGGTTTAGAAATCCAGTTTTCCTTCTTATTGGTATCCGAGGCGATCTTTTCCGCCTTCAATTACACGAGAGTTCCTATCTCGAAAGTCCCGTATTCTGTTCGGTAATTTTTTTATTGTCTTCTTTCAAAATTAATGTATCTTAAGGAAATTTACAAACAACGAAATTAGCAATAAATATTAGTTTCAACAAATAGAGAGCTTACATATTAGTGATGACAAAAGGGTTTCAATTTAACAGAGTACACAGTAAATCGAAATGAGTAGTAAATGTGTTATGTAAATTAACTAATAGAGTTACTGGAATAGTCTTTGTATTTTAGTTGGAACTTTCGAGACCAATGCAAACATTCAAATGACAGAGAATCTTAGTTGATTGAAAGCTTGTTTGTACTTTTTGTCTCTGTACTTTATTTATGACAATTTAATATCCTTCCGCGGATAAAAATAGTAACAGTTATTTCTATTCATTCATAAACATGTCTAGAAATACAAAGGCAGGGAAAAGATCGGTATTTGGCATGATGTAATCCCGTATGTTTTGACTTAAGTGATTAAGAGGTTTGATTTCAGTAAAAAATGTAGCTTTCTGATATTGATTATTCCTTATTATATGCGGAACAATGAATTATTGGACTTTATAATTGAATTCAACGCATTCTAAGCAATATATAACACCTTCCTGTCGGATTTGAATCCTAATGCATTCTTGTTCAATTAATTATAATCCGTCTTGAAGACAATAAGTCAGGAAGTAAGAAATATTATATATGCATGTATCCTTAGGGCTTTGTTTACTGAATGTTTACGATGCAAACATTGTTTTTTTTTTTATCAAAGGTGTTACATATATGCACTGTTCTTTGTACCTATTGTGATGTATAAAAGGTCTAGTGAATTTTCTTTTATTGATGATGAAGGAAAGGATATGGAGTAAATGCATATGAGACAAGGTCTCTACAAATACATGGTAAAAAAGCAATGAAATAACGCTTTTATTGTTGTTCTTCATCTTGAAGTCACCATGAGGCCTTCAACAATGAGCTTTGCTTATACCTCATAGTGAGTTCAAGACGGCTCCTAGCACCGGTTTGAGCGAAATCCGTTGCTCGTTGTCGAAAAACGCTACATCAATGTCTTTTCTGATCATGGACACGGGATTGTCAACATTAATTGAACTGGCAAAGTGCTCTTACAATCTCTGTCATCAGTTGCCCGACAAAAGCACTATGCTAGTGGACGATTACAACATATAGGTAAACACAGGGCACTCATCAAGTCGATTGTAAGAAAACTTGGTATTACAATTTTTTTTCTCGTTTTATGACATGTACGATAAGACCACGGTTCCTTTGGTGTCTCAGATCAAGAAATATCCCGTCTATTGAAATTACTTGCATTTTTGCTTAATATCAAAATACCGAAGTTACTGTTAATTTATTTTCTGCATATGCGCATTTCGACAACTTATGTCTCATCAGTGCAAATAAAACCAAAACACTTGGAAGTCCTTTAATCAAAACGTGTAAAATCTGATGGAGAACAAATAACCAAACAGGTCTAAATAGAAAAGCCAAAATTCAGCTAAGGACAGAGCTATGCATGAGGGAGATACTCCTTAGTTTTAAACAAAAGTTTGTAAAATTTAGATATTGCCAATTTAAAAAAAATCGGTTTTCGGGTCAGCACCGAAGTACTGACTACTGGGTTGGTGAATACCCTCAAGGACTAACAGTCTAAAATCTGGATAAGTCGCTACAAATTACAGTAAATGAAGTTCCCTAGCATTCACATCGAACAAACGTCGGTCAGTTTTTAGTCTCCCTGCTAGTCGTGTGACTTAGGACATTTTGGAAATTTTTACTGTCACCACTTTTTATTCACTTTGTGAAATTTGTAGGATTAATCTCCTAACGGCGATCTACAGATCAAATTAATATCGGCCCGTGTCGAACACAGCCAAGGGTCAGAGGGGGATTGTGAACTATGGCTGAGGGTTTTTGTTTGTTCATTTCTTTTTATTTTTCATTTCATTTCATTTCATTTTATTTTATTCATTCATTTTTTGCAATAAAAATGTCCTCAGACAAGAGCAAATCTAGTAATATCTAACCTGACCGTAGACAAAAAGAAATGCCAGCAGGTCGTTTCAAGAATTCCCCAACTTCTAAAACACCAAAAGAAGTCAGTAGATCATTCACCTTCAATTAACCTAGGCTCAAAAATTTGCAACAAATCTGCGGGTTATTGCAAAACTACTCCAAGATTGTCCATGAACTTCATGGAAGTATGGCCAATTTTAGCTGAAAAATATATCCGTCTTGAAGACTTTAAGTCAGGAAGGTAGGAATATTATTTATGTATGTATCCATAGAGCTTTGTTTAACATGACTGGTATGGAACAATGGGATGTAATTTGGACGTTCTCAGTGACATTTCGCGAAAAATGGACTATTTTGCATCAAAACGTAGTGTAGCAAACATGGCGGGAAAGCGCACGGAATTTTTTAAGGGCATAAACTATGCAAAACTAAATTCTTGTTCAAAGTTGTTAAACACTTTGAAAAACAATACACCACCAGGCCCAGACAATATACCGACAGTCGTTCTTAAAGCAGACAGAGAAACATTGGCAGATCTAACTAACTGGGAGGTGTTTAACGTCCTTGACTACCTTTGTAGGTCTCGCACGGACGATTGGCAAATCTGGAGAGAAGAAGATATACCACAAGGCTGGAGGGGATGACCTCACGTGAAGCTACCGAAGAAAGGCGATCTCAGCATAAGTGAACAGGGGAATAATGCATTTATAAGTACCAGGAAAAGTCTTAAACAGAATTATTCTGGTACGTATGAAGAAGGCTGTCGACCAGAAGCTGCAAGACAATCCAGCAGGGTTTTGTGAAAACAAATCATGTGCTAACCAAATAGCCACCTTAGTATCATCATGGAGCAATGACTGGAATTCAACTCATCACTACATGTTGTCTTTAGTGACTATCAAAAAGCATTTAATAGTCTAGATAGATCAGTTTTGTGGAAGCTAATGGGTCATTACGGAATTCCTGAGAAATTCAATAACATCATTAAAAAGACATACACAGGAATGTAGAGCCGAATAATGCATGAAGGTCAACTAACAGATCCCTTTAACATTACAACTGGGTTCGACAGGGATGTTTATTATCACCGTTCTTATTCCTATTGGCATTTGACTGGATCATGAGAGAGACCACCACAAATAGAAAAAATAGAATTCAATGCACAATGGCAGAACAACTAGACGACTTAGATTGTTGATGACATCACTCTACTGTCTCACAACCACCAACAGATAAAATTGTCAGAAATAGAACAGAGAGCAACAGAAACTGACCTGATCATCAGCACAAAGAATACAAAGTTATTTAAAGGCAAACACATACAGTCTTGTTAACCAGGAATTGAAATCAACTCCTCTGAAAGAAGCCAGTCGATTCCTTCACATATCTTGGAAGTGTCATTGAGGGAAAAGGGGATAAAATGCCGTTTAGGGAAAGCGAGAACAGCTTTTAGAATGATGACAACTATTTTGAAGCGGGAAACATCAACATAACTACAAAAGTAAGTGAGACCGAATTGTCAGTCTAAAACAAACAATCCAAGGACAATTGCAACATCGGAAAAAAATAACATGAGCACGACACAGAAAAGAAATGTGAAGGCACACACACATACAAAAAGGGACAATACGAACCCAATGGAAAAAAAACTATGAATGAGATCAGATGCACTGGTAGAGTAAGCATCTCCTGCTTCTTATAAGACACCCGCCGTGTTGAACATGTCAACTCCGGTAGTAAAGTCAAATCCGGTAGAGGAAAAACGAACTTTAGTGTCAAAGAGAAATTTAAGTTGTCATCTGGGAAAGAGATATCCCATAGCGGTCCACAAGATCGTGATGTCGACCGTAAAACTTCTAGAGGGATGATTTCAAGTTATTGGTAACACGCCCTGGCTTAAGTAGCCTATCGTAAGCATATTCCAAATTACATTTTGATATATAAAATCAAAATGTTTTGTTATTTGTTATTTGTTATTTCAAACACTTTTTAATATCTTATATACTAATTTTTTTGTGTCAGCGTTGCAAAATATCCCTGTCGTGGACCTCAAAATTTAACATAGAGATGCCCATGTACCTATTTCGTCGTTCATAGAGATCGACAAGTGTTGGTGGAAAAAATGTTTTTCTTGATTAATGTGCATGTTTCTTCAAATAATCGTGCTTCAATTTAGCATTTTTTCTTAAATAAAATATTTGATTTAATGGAGTTCAACCAGACATTAATGCAATGTCTAAGCTTACAGTGTTATTTTCGGGTAAATGTACACAACTTAAAAGATATTAATTGTCTATGTTTGAACAAATCCTTTTTTCATTGAAAGGCTTCCAACAATTTGCCCAATAAAGATCTTTTCCATCGCTAACAAAACTCGTTGCCACGGTTTTCCCTCCCACCTTTATTCATATCATTCTATTTATTTATTTATTTTTATTAACTTATAGCTGAAATATTGCTCTCAATCAATCAATCAACCAATCAATCTTTTCTGTACGTTCACAAAGCCAGTTCTTGTGGATTCCGTGATAATTTTTGTATATCACACTGTTATGCCTGTTTCATTTTAGTTCTGTCTTTGTCAATGGTGATTTTTCCTTGTCATTGTATTTATTATATTTATAGACTTGAATTTCAGTAGTTCATCTAAAACCTTCAACGAAATATCTAAATACCGAAAATAATGTAATTTAATTTTTCTAATTGGTGTTTAGAGAATAATAGCTTCTTACATGAGAGCAGATCAAAGATCGTGGTATCTTTCACGAATGAAAGCAATTCCGTCTTTTCTCGAGTGGAGCGTAGCGAAACGAGAGATTAAGATGAAGAATTTCTTACATGAGTGAAAGATATTCCGATCTTTGATTTGAATCGAATGTAAGTAGCTATTTCTTCCGTGAAATACGACATAACACATCTGGAAACCTATACTGTTCGAGTAACGTTGTCGTCATTTCAGTGTACCTTATATTGTGACGTCAGGTGTTTTATGACGTTTAGCTATG
>MJUU01059358.1:8775-20882 GCA_002080025.1 Modiolus philippinarum | reverse complement strand
TTTTGACTGAAAAATAATCCCCGATGACGCAAATCGGGACACTTTACCCTCCCGAAAACTGGCGTACGGAATACAAAAATCATTTATCTCCAGTTTACAATAAAAATAAAATACTGTTTAATACAATAAATATATGCATTCATAGCCGTAGCCGAGGTATTCATACTCTGCTTTCCGCCATCACTTCTACTACGATACGAGTGCTAAAGCGCAGCCGTGAATCTGATTGACCGAATACACAAGGTCACACACTAGTACACATAAACAAATTTGCATAATAAAGATGGCGCTCTACAGTGAAGTAAACTTGACAAACTCTGATCAACTGGCACTTAATATTGCCGATAAAAAGAGGTTGAACACCGATAATACGTAACGAATAGTTAGGTGAGGACTCAAATAAAATGCCGAAAAACGTGATATATGAATGACATGTTCAAAACGTAAAGAAAAATGCCAAAGTTCTTGCCCGAAGGCCGATCTCGAATGAAAACATGTGGAGGGCACAGTTGTCAAAAATTCCAATCCCTACAATACTTTTATAAACTATACTTATTTCACAATTTAATTATAATTGTATATATGTTTATATTGTTTTCTTTAGTTCTGTTTGCTTGCCCATAATGCAAGTATCTCTCTCATTTAATATTGAAGTGGCATCTAAGCTTCAATGCATGTATAACTTTACAGCTGGCTGCATAGCTATGCCATGGAGATCTTCTTGCCGACAGTGGTCTGTCCATTGTAAACTTTTCATTCAAACATCTTCTTCTCTGAAACCACTGGTCCAATTGGAACCAAACTTGGGCACAATGGTCCTTAGGAGGCCCCATTAAAAAAAAATGTCTGGCAAGTCTGTATCATATCCAAGATGGCTGCCAGCAGGGCACACAGTTTAACATTGAACCCTATGGGAAAGCATTCAAAGATATTCTCTGAAACTACTGCGCCAATTAGAACCAAACTTGGTCACAATAGTCCTTCGGTGGTCCCCTTTGAAAATTTTGTCCGGCAAGTCTGCATGTCATCTAAGATGGACGCCAGCGGGAACTTGGTCCAAAATTGGACATTATTGCAAAAATCTTCTCATCTGAAAATACTGGGCTAATTGGAACCAAACTTAGTCACAATGGTTCATAGGTGGCCCCTTTTGAAAAATGTGTTCAGCAAGTCCACATCATATATCCTAGATGGCCGCCAGGAGGGAACATGTTTTTAACATTGGACAGCATAGGGGAACATATTCAAAGATCTCCTCTGAAAGTACATGGCCAATTGGAATCATACTTAGTCACAATGGTCCTTACTTGGTCCCCTTCATAAAATGTGTCTGGATGTCCGCATAGCATCCAAGATGGCAGTCAGCAGGGAACATTGTTTAACCCTGGACCCCATGGGAAATCATTTAAAGATCTCCTCTGAAAACACTATGCCGATTGGAACCAAAGTGAGGCACAATGATCCTTACATGGTCTTCTTCAAAAAAGGTGACAGTTGGTCTACGCCTCATCAAAAATAGCTGCCAGTGGGGAACATTTTAATTTTGGATCATATAACATCAGCAAACTTCAAAATGAGACCCTTAATCATTAATAAACATCAGCAAACTTCAAAATGAGACCGTTAAACATTAATAAACAAATTTGAAAATGAGAACCTTAAACGTTGTGATTATTTTGACTTATTGTGTCAGCCATGACCCAGGTGAGCGATACAGGCTCTTGAGAGCCTCTTGTTATTTTTTGATATTTTAAAGATTATATACTGAACTGGAAGCTCAGTAAGTTTAATGAATTTCTATAGATGTAATTTTTTGTAATTAACACTTAAAAATGGGCAAAATTAGCCATTTTTCCATTTTTTAGCTCACCTGGCCTAAAAGGCCAAGTGAGCTTTTGCCATCACTTTAAGTCCGTCGTCCGTGCGTCCGTCAACAATTTCAAAAATCTTCTCCTCTGAAACTGCTGGACGAATTGTAACCAAACTTGGCCTGAATCATCACCAGGATATGCAGTTTCAAAATTATGTTCGACTAGTCCGAGGGTCAAACAACATGGCTGCTGTTACTAAAAATAGAACATAGGGGTAAATTGCTGCATTTTGCAAATAACTCAAAAACTGTTACAGATGTCAAAAATCTGACATGTAGTAAAAATGATCAACATGGCAAGATCTACCCGCCCTGCAATTTTGAAGAAAATCTGAAAACCCGTCTTGGGAGTTATTGCCCTTTTTCCGTAAAATTTTCAAAATTTTAATAGTTTTTTTTTTTATTTGAAAAACTATAACAGATAGAGGTCAACTTTTATTAGCAAAAATGTTCAGCATATCAAGATCTATCCACCCTGAAATTTTGATGAAAATCTAAAACCCCTTGTAGGAGTTATTGCCCTTTTTTCACTGAATTTTTAAAATTATTGTATTTTTCGTCTTTTATTTCCAAAACTATACAAGATGAAGGTAAAGTGTAAAATGATGAAATGGTTGCCATGCTGTGGAGAATTTAAAACTGTCATTGAAAATAGTTTGTTGACCTCCATTTTCAAAATGGCCGCCAAAAAGGGTGGGAAATTCAATATTGTCTGATTTCAATGAAATTTGGTTTCCAAATAGATATTGATGTTGCGACTTCAAAACCGGTGTTAAAAATTTTATGTTGACCGCCATTTTCAAAATGGCCGCCAAAAAAGGCGGGAAAATTCAACATTGTCCTATTTCAATGAAATTTTGTTTCAAAATAGGTCTTGATGTGGCAACTTCAAAACTGATATTAAAAATCGTTCGTTGACTGCCATTTTCAAAATGGCTGACAAAAAAGGCTGGAAAATTTAACATTGTCCGATTTCAGTGAAATTTGGTTTCCAAATAGATATTGATGTTGTGACTTCAAAACCGGTGTTGAAATTTCATTGACCGCCATTTTCAAAATGGCTGCCAAACAAAGGCGGGAAAATTCAACATTGTGTCATTTCAATGAAATTTGGTTTCCAAATAGGTATCGACTTCAAAACTGGTGTCAAAATGTGGTCCTTAGCAAGAATGTTTTTTGTCAAAAAAGCCCAACAAAGACATAGTAAAACATTATCAGACTTTAAATACAGTTCAAGATATTGGTTGTGCTTGAGCTACCAAAGTTGAAGAGACTGAAGTTCAACTGTGTTACTAACAATGTCAGCTTGATTGTGGCAAATGAAAACCAGGTGAGCGATACAGGCTCCTGGGAGCCTCTGGTTTGAAAATGTCCTTTTTAGTGATTTTTGTTGCCATGGTAACCAAATTTAGACTTAAGTCATTTCATTGCTTTTTGTTTCAAAGGTTACATTGACCCATTATCTAATCACTGATATAGTAATAAAATCCCAGTTAATTCTTATTTTCTTTAACGGCTTACTTATATTTCACTCGTTCAGGCAGCATTTTTGAAGCCATATTTGGGCATGACTGGTTACCATAGCAACCACTGCTCATAATTGAAAAACAAAACTTATTTTGTTGTCAGGATTACATATGACCTTTATATACAAAATTTCATCAAAATCTGAGACCCCACCTTTCCAACCATATGGCAGATTCTTTGATTCTTACAGAGAATAGCTCTTGAAGATTTATCATATTTCAGTCAGGAAAATGACTTGAGCCACCATATTGAAATTTTTCTGAAGTTAGTTCTGTACTGATGGTACTAGAAAGATTGTATTTCATTTTATTAATGGCTGAACTATGACTTTCAGGTTCAGAAATAGCTTCTCAAGAGTTTGTTGTCATTTCACTTTTTAAGGGGATGCTTGGTGTAAGGGTGTGAAACTTGTGTTACATTAACAGGTTTAATCTGGGTATTTTTGGAAAAAGACCCTGGGTCATTTTGGGGGAATTTTCAATCAATCCAACCATCAGTTAGTATAGGAAAATCATTTACTCTCAGAAGCAAAATATATTATAGTCGGAAGAATAAAATTTTAGAGACATTAGTTCCTACAGTTTTCCACCAATCATAAATTCAGTTTACAGGTTGTAAAAACAATTATACATTTCAACATGATCAATTGAAAGTTTTCTTTTAATTTTACAATTTCTGCAAACTCCTCAAAATTGTTGCATTTATTTATTTTCACTGCACTTCAGAATAATCTATGTGTTTGAATTTGCCGCCAAAGAAACAAAACAATGGGAGATAATTGACTTCCTGTCACTTTTGTTTATTTCCTGACAAAACGTGCCTAGGATGTTTTGAGATCGTTTTCTAAAATTTAATAAAAGCAGAAGCAGTGTGAGTTTTATTACAGTGTCACTCCCACAAACACTGCAGTTCCTTGGAATCTTCAAACAATGAGAATTTGTTGCAACGAATTAGGAAAAATTGGGAGTTTGGTCAGTGGGAATGGGTCCGAAATAGCAGACCCAACAGAATGCTACAAAAACTCTTGATCTGTCTTTAATCATTATCAAGCAAATGCCAGAGCAAATGTTTTATACGACCATTATATTTCAAGACAATAAATAGTGATTAAAAAGGATCGACTTGATATATCCGATTTTGCTGATTGCCAACTGACATTTTTGGGGTTGCCAAACTGGCGACCTATTGGCAAATCTAAGGCGCAAAATCATAATTCCAGGCGCCGTGGCGCCAAAATTGAGCCCTGTAGTTACACAGTTGTAGTACACCACCTCAAGATTTGCTTGAAATAATATGGTTGCTCTATTAGATTTTAAAGGTGAGATAATTCGTCTTTGAATATTTTCCGGGGGGTGGGGGGTTGAACCATGTCAGCGCATGTTTTCCTAAGTGGCTGCTTGGATTTTGATAAAATATTACAGTTTTAGTACACCATCTGAAGATGTGCATGAAGTAATATAGATGCTGCCTGACATTTTGAAGGGGAGGTAATTCATCTTTAATATTTTTTATTGAAAAAGGGGACGAACCTTGTCAGGGCATGTCCTCTTAAACCAATAGTGGTATTTTGATGAAATGTTACATGGATGTAGTATACCACCTGAAGATGTGCATGAAGTCATATGGTTGCTGTCTGAAATTTTTAAGGGGAGATAATTTGTGTTTGAATGTTTTCTTGAAAAAAGTGGATGCATATCATTGTGTCCATACCTGTATTGTGTCCATACCTGTATTGTGTCCATATTTGTACTGTGTTCATTTTTGTACTGTGTCCATAACTGTATTGTGTCCACACACACTTAAATTTACACTTGCCATATTTATTCAGGGTTCAGTTAGCAGGGGGTATAACTGGCTGCCATTCTGCGACAGCTCTAGTTAGGCTTTTCTAACATGTATTAGCAATTAAGTATTAATGGTGTCATGTTCCTTCATAATATTTGTTCCAAAGGATAAAGTATTATAGAATACTTGTTCCAAAGGAACAAATATTGTAGTATTTGTTCTTGATGGCATAAATGTTATATAACAATTGTTCCAAAAGGAAGAAATATTATGACAATGTTTGACATATTTGTTCCAAAGGAACTTTTGTTATGCAGAACAAATATACGTTGACAATGGAAGGCGTAATTGACACAATTGTTGAGACAAACCGACAGGATAGGAAGTGTAGAGATGCACAATATGCCACCAGTTTGGATTGACATATTTGTTGAAATTACAGACATTTCCCTACTCGCAGGCCTATTTAGTAAAAATCATCAAGTCATCATTACCTGTGTCCAGTGTATGGTGAGAGGGTATGTGAGTATGCCCTTTAAAATAATGCGAGAATGTCCGTTTAAGTTCTTTCATCCTATATACTTGCTCAATATTTATATTCCCGCTCCGAAGGAGAGGGGAGTATGCTGTTTTACCCTTGTCCCTCTGTCTGTCCGTCTGTCCGTCCGGAACATTTTTCGTCAAGGATTTCTCTGCTTGTGTATGTACTAATGATTTAATATTTAATCTGAAGCTGAAGTATGATGAGTTGTACCCTGTCTCCCCTTTTCAAGTCTGTCACTCATCTATTTCCTGTTTGACTATAACTTAGATTTTTCGCATAATAGCCATATATTAAAATTTTTCGTCAAGGATTTCTCAGCTTGTGTGTGTAGTAATGATTTGATATTTGGTCTGAAGCTTGAGTATGATGAGTTGTACCATGTCTCCCCTTTTCAAGTCCTTAACTCAGGTACTTCCAGCTGTTTGATGATAACATTGATTTTTCCCCTTTATTTCTTTAGGATTTATCACTTTGTCCATTCTTGTTTTGTGTCCACACTTGTACTGTGTCCACACCTGTATTGTGTCCCCACGCACTTAAATTTGCACTTTCCATATTTATTCAGTGTTCATTGAGCGGGGGGTATAACTGGCTGCCATTTGGCAACAGCTCTTGTTTAATTCTGCATTAAATTTCTCACGAGGAGATTAATGCATTAATAACATCCATACTGTTAATTTGTTTATTGCAGTTCTGATAATTATGAAGAACCATTAGATGTGATGCTGTTCAGATTTGAGAAGTTAGTACATATAGACAAGTATATACGTAGTGATGAGACTGTTGTTAGGAGGCAGATATGTTTGTTGGGATCAGTAATTCTACGGAAATTAATGCACCTCACAGATCAGGTTAGTTGTTTTGGCTCAAATTTTACAGGATATAGAGTAACTGTGCATTATGTGTAAGCACCAGTGCTACAAATTCTCCAGTCTGCTTGAAGGGATTCATTAGAAATTGGATATGCTACTTTGTCATTATGAGTTATGCATTGCAAATTTTAGTGCTCTTGGATTTTTTGCTCACCTGACCTATTAGATACCACTGAAGCAAATTAAACCAAACTTTACTGGTATGATGTATGGAAGGTCCTTCATCAAGATTGCTCATATCCTTTTGATCTCAGGAAAAACATGTCACCAGCCAAAACATAGTTTAACATTTTATCCTTTGAAACTGCCAAAGCAAATTCGACCTAACTTCACGGGAATAGTATATAGAAGGCCCTTAAAAAGATTGCTAATTTTGTTCTGATCTGACAAAAACACATGGCCTCCAATTCAGAACTTAGATTAAACTTTAAAACCCTATGGGAGAAATCACATTTTCATCTTCTCCTCTGAAACTACTGAAGAAAATTCAACCAAACTTCACAAGAATGACATATGGAGGGTCCTTTACAAAGATTGCTCATTTTGTCTAGTTTTGACAAAAAAATTGTTGCCAGCATAGAATATAGTTTGGTTTAACTTTGGACACTTACGAAAGGAAATTTTATTTTCATCTTCCCCTCTGAAGCAAATTCAATAAAACTTTACAAGAATGATGTGTGCAAGGTCCTTTACAAAGATATGATACAATAAATAACATGGCTGCCAGCGCAGAACTTAGGTTTACTTTAGAACTTTTAATAGGGAAAAATCACATTTTTATCATCTGTTCTTAAAGTATTGAACTTAATATAACTAAACTGTATTGGAATGATGCATGATAGGTCCTTCACAAAGATTACTCTTTTCAAATAAATCCAACAAAAACATGAGTGCCAGTGGAGAACATGGCTTAGAATTAGAGCACATTGGAAAAAACATCATTTTTGGTCATCAGCATTTGCATAGTGAAGAAGCACTTTGTCATCTGAGCAATACAGGCTCTGTCTGTAAGCCTCTAGTTACTGTATTGGTGATAATAGTAATATTCATATCACAAATTCTCCAATCTGCTTGAAGGGACTAATTATACCCCCCCTTAAACCACTTGAAGGATTTTGATGAAACTATACACAAAGGAAGGACATATATGTAGATGTGCATGAAGGAATATAATTATTGTCCGAAACCAGGAAGGGGAGATAATTGGACTTTTCGTTGATTCCCTATGTATGGGTTACCTCGTAAGCGCAACTCCTCTTAAACCACTTGAAGGATTTTGATGAAACTATACACAAAGGAAGGACATTATATGTAGATGTGCATGAAGGAATATAATTATTGTCCGAAACCAGGAAGGGGAGATAATTGGACTTTGACTTTTCGTTGATTCCCTATGTATGGGTTACCTTGTAAGGGCAACTCCTCTTAAACCACTGGAAGGATTTTGATGAAACTATACACAAATGAAGGACATTATATCTAGATATGCATGAAGGAATATATTTATTGTCCGAAACCAGTAAGGGGAGATAATTGGACTTTGACTTTTCGTTGATTCCCTATGTACGGGTTACCTAGTAAGCGCAACTCCTCTGAAACCATTTGAAGGGTTTTGATGAAACTTTACACAAAGGAAGGACACTATATGCAGATCAGCATGAAGGAATATAATAATTCTCTGAAACCAGGAAGGGAAGATAAATTGACTTGACTTTTGTTCATTCCTTCTGCTTTGATTTTTTTTCAAAAAATAATTTAAAGCTTAGATATTGTGAAATCAAGCTGTTGGAGAGACACCTTTTTTCATTGTAATGCTCTTGAAAAGTTGTTTTCAAAGTGTGGTAATGAAATTTCTCTTAAGACATATGATTTTTATGTAAAATGTCTAAGAGCTAGAAAAGGGTGAATTTTATATTTGTCTGATTTCAACAGAGTGTTTTCATTGGAACCCTTGTGAAAAGTTCTTTCTTGAAGAATATATCATTATGTCCATACTTGTATTGTTCCACACCTGTATTGTGTCCACACCCACTTAAATTTGCATTTACCATATGGATTCAGGGTTCATTGAGCGGGGGGTATATTTGGCTGCCATTTGGCGACAGCTCTTGTTTGAAATTTGATTGCTTCTTCCTTGCTGTCCCAAGCTTTATATAGTAATTCAATAATTTGGGATGTATTTCATACATTTAGGTTACTACTTTCTGTTTATATCTTGAGAATTAAGTCATTGTTTCCAAATTTGTACTGTTTCCACACCTGTATCATGTCCACACACACCTTTGTCATATTAATTCATGGTTCAATGAGTGTGCAGTTGGACACAGCTCTTGTTTAAGACTGCAGTGAGTGCAGAATTTTAATTTGATTTTCTTGCTCTGTATAATTATATATACATAAAAAGATATATTTTGACTGTCATTTTCCTTTTCTTACAGTTTTCTATAATGGGAAAGTCTACAAACAAGTGTGAAAAGGAAGAACAGTATGATTGTTTAGGTAGTATTATTTTTAGACTTGCACAAAGGTTTAAGGCAATTGCTGCATAAATAAACTAGAAGTGTTGCCATCAGAAATGATGGCCATCCCCCCTTTTCCCTGTTTGATTTGGAAAATATAGCTCCACTGACAAGCTCACCTGTGTCAAAATTGACATCTTGGGCCTCTTGCTTGTACGAAGACCACTATCAAAAATCCAAAAGCTCATTGCACATCTGCAGACTACATGGTACAATTCTATTACAAAATTAAATCCAGAAATCCAAAAATGTAGGAGGAGTTTCCCTGACAAGCTCACATGTGTCAAGATTGACATCATGGGGTTTCTTGTTAGGGCCCCGCATCGAGATGCGGGTGCCCTATAGTTTTCACTTTGTCCGTCTGTCTGTCTGTCCGTCTGTCCGTCTGTCCGTCAACAATTTTTTCCGTCACAGATTTCTTGGCTTCTACTGAAGGGAACGATTTGAAATTTGGTGTGAAGCTTGGAAATGATGAGTTGTAATGTGTAAGCAATTTTCAAGTTTGTGGGACATCCATTTCCTGTTTACCGATACTTTGAATTTTTACTGTATACCAAATTTTCCGTCAAAGATTTCTTGGCTTCTACTGAAGGGAACAATTTGAAATTTGGTGTGAAGCTTGGAAATGATGAGTTGTATTGTGTAAGCAATTTTCAAGTTTGTCGGACATCCACTTCCTGTTTACCGATACTTTGAATTTTTACTGTAAACCAAATTTTCCGTCAAAGATTTCTTGGCTTCTACTGAAGGGAATGATTTGAAATTTGGTCTAAAGCTTGGAAATGATGAGGTGCATTGTGTAAACAATTTTCAAGTTTGTCGGACATCCACTTCCTGTTTGCTGAGACTTTGAATTTTTACTAAAAACTCAATTTCGGTCACAGATTTCTTGGCTTCTACTGGAGGGAATGATTGGAAATTTGGTTTGAAGCTTTGAAATGATGAGTTGTATTGCAAAAGTGGTTTTTCAAATTTGTCGATCAACCACTTCCTGTTTGCCAATACTTTTACTTTTTACTATAAACCAAATTATCTTCATAAGATTTTTAGACTTGTATCAACTTGGAATGATTTGATATTAAGTCTGAAGCTGAAAAATGACATGGTATGGTAAAAATTCAAGAATTCACTGTATCCAGCAAATTACTGTATCAACACATTTGTGTCAAACAGAATGTGAATCCACACTTACCTCAATTGTACTTTTGCATGGAATTTCAGGATCGAAATTGCGGGGCCCTTCCGACAACGCCAGTTTCGACATGCTCTAGTTTACACCAAGACCAATATCAAAAATTTGAAAGCTTATTGTGCATCTGCAGCATATATGCAACAATTCTATAACAAAATTAAATCCATAAATTCAAAAATGTTGGAGGAGTTCCACTGACAAGCTCACATGTGTCAAAATCGACATCTTGGGGCCTCTTGTTCCCACCAAGACCAATATAAAAAATCCGAAAGCTTATTGCGCATCTGCAGACTAAATGCAACAATTCTATAACAA
The DNA here is from genome assembly GCA_002080025.1 of Modiolus philippinarum. Lineage (NCBI taxonomy): Eukaryota > Metazoa > Mollusca > Bivalvia > Mytilida > Modiolidae > Modiolus > Modiolus philippinarum. The sequence continues at coordinate 10,258 of MJUU01059358.1, read as the reverse complement.
AATTAAATCCATAAATTCAAAAATTGTAGGAGTTCCACTGACAAGCTCACATGTGTCAAAATCGACATCTTGGGGCCTCTTGTTTCTACCAAGACCTATATCAAAAATCCGAAAGCTTATTGCGCATCTGCAGACTATATTCAACAATTCTATAACAAAATTAAAACACTAAATTCAAAAATGTAGGAGGAGTTCCACTGACAAGCTCACATGTGTCAAAATAGACATCTTGGGGCCTCTTGTTTGCACCAAGAACAATATCAAAAATCCGAAAGCTTATTGTGCATCTGCAGACTATATGCAACAATTCTATAACAAAATTAAATCCATAAATCCAAAAATGAGGAAGGAGCTCCACTGACAAGGTCCATCTAATGGACAGACGGACGGACGTGACCACACGAATATCCCCGCATTTTCTTCAGAAAAGTGTGCGGATAAAAATGATTTTTTTATACCCATTCTCTGTGTTCAGTATGTGAGTTGATAGTGTATGGTCAGTGCATGGGCCTTGGAGAATGATTCTGCTTCAAATGATAATTGGATCACTCTGGCCTACATTTTATGCTTCATTGACTCAGGTTATAAGTTGCCTTAAGGTTCATACATGTATCTTAGAAACTGCATGTAGCAATCAATCATCATTGGTCAGTGGATGCGTTTTGGAGAGGGATGCTGCTTCAGACTCCGACCTATATTTTATGCTTCAATGACCCAGATTAAAAGTTTGTAGTAAGTATGAAAAAGAAAGGAAATGGGGTAAATGTCAAGGAGACAACATCCCATATCCAGGTTAAAATGACCAAAAACAAAACATCTAGGGGTCACCGTATGGTCTTCAACACAGTGAGGAACCTCACACCATATAGTAAGCCCTAAATGGCCCCGAAAAGGTAAAAAAGTGAATAAATCAATGGAAACAAACCACATCCAATAACCCAAATATCAAGAAACTAAAATTTTATAAGAAGACAAGGACAAGCCAATGACCAACATATTCCTGACTTGGGACAGGCGCAAAATTGCGGTGGGGTTAAACTCGTTTTCTTGGATTCAAACCCTCCCCCTATGTGTGGTGAATGGCTAAAAATAAATACACAAAAAGACCCACAGTAAAAATCAAACTGGAAACTAGAAGTGTTGCCATCAGAAAAGATGGCCATCCGCGCACTGACCTGTTTGACACAGAAAATTGTCGTTATTGACCCTTGGGGTAATTTTCCTCAACATATTAAAAATCAAATTATTGATAGTCACTACTTTTACTAAGAAAGTATACAAGGATATACGGTTGCTAGGTAGAATTTCCAAAAATGAGTGGTCTTTGAGACTTTCATGAAATTTACCAAATTTGGAATCAATTATTTTGAAAATCCAATTGGTGAAAATGATTGCCCTAATAGAAACAAATCCTAACAGTATGGTTGCTAGGTAAAATTCCAAAAAATAAGTGGTCTTTGACACTTTCAGGAAATTTACCAAA
>MJUU01059357.1:8206-18354 GCA_002080025.1 Modiolus philippinarum | reverse complement strand
AAACTCCCAAAGATGGACTGGCTAAAGTATCATTTAAAATTATTGACAATTTAAATTATCATATCCAAAAAGTATGGTTTCTATCTAGAAATATTTGTCGCAGGTAAGACAAAAATTTAACAAAATTACCCAACCATGAGATTGAGGTCAAGGTTACACAACAGGTGTCAAAGTAGGATATACAGTGTAACAATACACTAGTTGACATAGATATAAATAGTGAACAAAGTCACTTAACCATGTAATTAAGGTCAAGGTGAAATGACAGGTGTCAGACTGGCATGTATGAAAATAAATCTAACAAAGTGATCATATATGGTACTTGTTAGTGTTCTAGTAATTGATAAAAAAGTAATAATTTAAACAGTTAGGCAAATAAATGAATCATGAAATTATGACAGGTGTTAGACAGGCAATTTTTCAGTTTGGTCTTTTAAATTCATTATTTATTAAAAATTTTAATATCACATTAAATAATTTTCTGACACATTTTATTTTATGCCTCAATGAACTGAACATGGCAAGCTAAGAAACCCCCTTCATTTTTAAAATAGGAAAGTCTTGGTGAGTGAATCCATTATTGTAAAAAATATTGGTCAATTCAATTGTGAATACATTTTTGTCAATTATATAAGGTTGTGTTTTCTATTGTTCTGTTACTCTTGACAAATTTTCATTTGTGTTAAAGGATTAATTGTGTTGTGTGGAATTGAAATTCATATTCATTGTGATCTAGTAAGTTTAATTTATTGTTTTTGAACCTGTAGATATCATATTTATTCACATTGGGTTAATTAAATTAAATATTTTCAAATTTGGAATGAAATGTGAAACTTTTCTGTCAGTTTCAAATCATTGAAATAATTTTACTCTTAGTGAAAGGTCCGATAATTTTTGAAACATTTTTCTTACCCTTTTTTGAAAATTTCATTCTTTTTTCAAGATAGTGGTCATGGTGTTAAGTAGTCTACCTGTTTTAGGTTTTATTTGAATATTTATTCTAATATGGGAATAATGTAAACCATGACGATTAGTCATATAAATATCTCCAATATCATTATGAGTGACATCTGTGACATGTAATAGATAATTTCATGATGACATCACAGCCATGATTTGACCAATTATAGAGCAGATAAAATTCATCCGAAGTCACCCGGTTCGGTGTTGTTTTCTAGATTTTTTATCTCAGCTTATGGGAAATTGGTCAACTGTCGATGTTGATATTTAATTTATTTGTCCCCCGTTTCAACACGGACCAGGGACATAGAAATGCCGGGCGTCCGTGCGTCCTCTGTCCGTCCGTCAGACTTTCTTGTAAGCGCTCTCATGGATACAAATTATAATTGAATTTTATGATATTTATACCAAATGTTTATATTACTAATACCTTGGTCAAGTTTGAAAATCAGTCTTTGTCGATACTTTTTGACGGAGTTATGGGACTTTGACCGAAATCATGACTCTGTTTTATCCAAAAATTGACCTTGTAAGCGCTCTCATGCCTACAAATTTTGACGGATTTTCATGAAATTTTATTCCAAATGTTTATACCATAAATACCTTGGTTAAGTTCGAAAATCAGCCTTGGTCGATATTTTTTGACGGAGTTATGGGACTTTGATCACAATAATGACACGTTTTTAGCTAAAAATTAACCTAATAATCAATTTCATGGCTACAAATTTTGACAGATTCTCGTGAAATTCATACCAAATGTTTATACCATTAATACCTTGGTTAAGTTCTAAAATCAGCCGTGGTCGATATTTTTTTATGGAGTTATGGGACTTTGACGAAAATAACGACACTGTTTTAGCCAAATTTGACCTTGTAAGCGCTGCCATGACTACAAATTTTTTCATGAAATTATACTAAATGTTTATATCACTAATACCTTGGTCGAGTTTGAAGATCAGTTTTGGTTGAAAGTTTTTGATGGAATTATTGGACTTTGACCTAAATAACAACACCGTTTTAGCCAGAAATTGACCTTGTAAGCGCTCTCATGCCTACAAGTTTTGACAGTTTCTCATGAAATTCATGTCAAATGTTTATACCATTACTACCTTGGTCAAGTTCGAAAATCAGCCTCGGTCGATATTTTGACAGAGTTATGGGACTTTGTTGAAAATAATGACTCTGTTTTATCTAAACATTTTCATTGTAAGTGCTCTCATGGCAACAACTTTTGACAGATTTTCATGAAAATTATGCCAAATGTTAATTCCACTAATGCCTTGGTCAAGTTGGAACATCTGCCATGGTCAATCCCTTTTGTAATCCCACATATTTAATTTTGGAACTGCCCTGAATGTTTGAAAATATTTCAATTTCATATACAGTATACTAGTATATTGCATGAGTGGCAGGGGACCCAGGAATTCTATTCTTGTNAAGAATTCAAATTATTAATTTTTAAAAATAATTTTGAAAGAATAAGAATTTGTACTCGGGACTTTTCCATGAAATTATCATTGATTTCACAATGTTTCACCTCCTCAAAAAATCGATATCCCGTATGTCCGGAATTATGTAATATGATTTTTGGCCAAAGTGGGTGTTTGAATGATATCTGTTTTTTTCATATGAAAATATTTGCATTGATAGAAATATGCTATTCTTCTTAATATGCATTAAATGATTATTTTCTGTTCTCTTGACAATAGTTTAAGATAATTAGTTATTCTGTTTAATGGTACAGATTTTGATCTAAAGTATTTGCATGCTACATTTTTTTCTCTTTATATTTTCTATAAATCTACAGTTAAAATAAAATATTATGAATTGGATTCTGGTCTGATTTCAACAAAACTTTCACCAGTAAACTCTGAATGTTATGTAGGTTAAATTTTTATTTTTAATGTGATTTTTTTTTCAGAAAGAACTGCCAATTTATACAAAAGATAAAATTATGATGTTATAGTTTTACGCACATAAATTATTAACAAGACCATAAATTATCTTCAAATAATTTGTTATTTTTTTAATATCGGTCATAATATTATCTCATAAATTAGTAACAGGACCATAAATTGTCTTCAAGTAATTTATCATTTTTTTACTATAGGTCATAATATTATCTCCAAATAAAAAAATATGGGTATTTGGTATTACATAAGCCTGCATCGTTCTACTGAATCTAGTTTTAAATTGTTAGAAAGTTCAGTTGTCGCCGAATGGCAGCCAGTTGTAAACAACTCCCCCCTCCCCATCTCTGCTTAACTGAACCCTGATTCAATATTACAGTTGTATAAAGTGTGTGTGTACAGACAATACAGTTGTGGATGTGAATATCTCCCCTTCTAAAATTTTTACAGCAATTACCGGTATATAGTTTCATACACATTTTCAGGTGTTGTACTACATCTGTGTAACAATTTTATTAAAATCAAAGCAACTGCTAGGAGAACATGTGTTTACAAGAATCTCCTGCCCTTTTTCCAGAGAATATTCAAAGATGAATTATCTCCCCTTCAAAATTTTAGGCACGACCATATAACTTCATGTACGTCTTCAGATGGTGCACTACAACTGTGTAACATTTGATCAAAATCAAAGGTGAACATGCCCTGACAAGTTTTGTTTCCTGTTTTTTCAAGAATATATTCAAAGACAATTATCTCCTCTTCCAAGTTTCATGCAGCAACCTTAAATTACTTAATGAACATGTTCAGATGGTGACCTACAACTGTGTAACAATTTTCATTAAAAAGTAAAAGCATCGCCAAATCTGTTGTCATACTACTGAATGCATATGATAAGAGGAATCCAAAGAAAAAAATCCCATCAAAATCCAATGAAAAATAAAAATTTAAGGTAATCTGCAAATTCGCAATTTTGTCCCAATTCGAGTCCTCATAGCTTGGAAAAGAAAAAAGTTGTCAAAAATTTGATAGTGCAGCAGTATATTTATATTCAAGGGGAATCCATTGCAAAAACTGCATCAAAATCGGATTAAAAATAATAAATATTCTACAGGTAATTATGTGAAAACAGGACCATAAATTGTCTTCAAATAATTTTTCACATATTTGGCTGTAGAATATTTATTATTTATTGGATTTTGATGGGGTTTCTTTCAGTGTATTCCTAATTAAATAATTAATACTACTACTACTAATAATAATAATAATAATTAATTCCTAAATATGACAACGGATTTTACATGGCGTGTACCGTTCACGAGATAGATAGGGCCCAAAAGGGGGATTTTCAAAAATTTCAACTTTTTCCCCCTTTTGGCTCCTTTTCTCAAAACGCGAGGGGCTAAAATGACCAAAACCTCTCCCAGCCTTCCTTTTGTGCCCAGGAACACTGTTTTAAAATTTCATAAGGATTTGTCAAGTGAAACTTTAGTTATTGACCAAAAACAAAAGTGTCTACAGACGATGACGACGCTGGACGACAACGAGGCCGAACGACAACAAGGATGACAGCGCCATCTCAAATTTTTTGTGGTCGTATAAAAATGTATTTAAATTATATTGATATTTTGTATTTTTTAGAATATGGCTTCTGGTGGATCCAAACAAGATACTATAGGTCAAATTGTTAATGAAGTACGAATATTGGAAGATATTGAGATGATGATATTAGGTACTATTTACAAGTTAAAACAAAAGAATGTCGAAGATGATATATTAAATAATTTGCACAGAATCAATAATATCATTAAAGCCAAATCATCTAGTATACAAACCAAGGTCGGTGTATTAAGTAAAATGTCAAGTGATATTGATAAACTTGAATCTGAATTGATTACTCTTAAATCTGCCAAAGGGAGAGTTCAGTTATTAGAAAAGTGGAATTTGGATCTTCACAAGAAGGTAAAAGGCCTGGAAAAACAAATCATAGATCTAAAAGAAGAAAATTCAAAGGCAAATGAAAAAATCAACAAATTGGAATTGGACCTACAAGAAAGCCAGTTTTACTTTGACGTAATTCCGGACACTCAAGATGAACCTTCCTCCAAAAAACCAAAATTGGATTGATTATTGAAATAAATATTTTGAAAATGATAACAAAAATAAATTAAAATAAAAAAATAAAAATAAAAAAAAACATTCGTATAGTGAGTCATTTTATGACTAGGGGTGCAATTCCTCTCGAATGTAATAAATGAAGCAATTATGGTTAACTTATTTAATAGTATGATCTTTTTAAAACTAATCTGTATTTCCTAATTCACAGGTGAAAGAATATTTGTGCCCGAACTAGCAAAAATAATTGGATGTTGATTTTTAAAGTAGCTACTGAAAAGTGAGCCTACATTGCTTTCTAGATAAAATACTTCAATTGTAGCATAAGATATAAGTAATTTTTTACCATATGGTCCAACGTTTATCTATATTGTATTTTTTTTAAGGTGTTGAACAAGAACTAGACAAGAAAGGTACAATAGAGAAGACTGAAGAAATTAGTGAAGAGGAATTATTATCACTTAGAGATATTGTTTGGAATCAAATGACAGTTCTACAGAAGAAAAATAAGTGTCTACATAGAATGGATACTGGTTTACATAAAAGTCACTTTGAACATTTGTTTAAGGTAAATTCATATATATTTAGGATTTAATTTTTTGCCTTTTAAGGCCAATGGTAAAATATGTTTCGTGCTGGTGGCCATGACCTACAGTTTACGCATGAGTGACTTGGTTAAGTAGAATGGTTAAAGTCCATTCCTGCTTACTGACATGGCCCACATCAACCATACTGGTATGTATGATGCGTTTTTGGATGACAATAACAATGCATGCTTCGGATGCTGTCTCTGACCTACATTTTACGTATGACTGAATCTGTTTAAAGGAATGATTATAGTCTATTTCTGGTTAATGACATGTGCAACATGTGACAATGCTGTGCAACGAGGTGAGCTTAGCAGGCTGTGGCTGCTTTCTATGTTTCTTTTAGCAGAAATACAATTTTTTTTCAAAGTTTGATTACTTATTGATTTGATATAGAACTTCAATTTAAAAATAATTTGGCAGAATTTATTTAATCTGACCACTAAAATATGCCAAAATTAGTACCCTGCAAAAATAACCTGCTATACGGTATTTTGTCCATCTTTTTAATCAGATATGATTATGGAAACTAAAAATACAAAAATATGCTTCCAAAAATGGAAAATTCCCTGAAATTCTCAAAGATAAGTTATTTTTGGGAATTGTTGTTAGCAAGCATTCTTTTTGGATGAATTTTACTTGAAACAAATATTTTCAATGATGAGTTTTCAAAAACTTTATGTTGCAATTTTGGTAAATTTCTTGAAACTTTCATAGACACGCACTTTTTTAATCCTTGTTAGCATCCATACTGTTTGGATGAATTATATTTAAAACAAATATATTCATTTGTTTGATCTAAAGAAGTATTAATTTCAATTTTGCTAAATTTCCTGAATGTCTTTTGCAATTGTACTTAGCAACCATATGTTAATAAATAGAAATTATAATGATAGTAGAGTGAGTAGGCGAGACACTAGGTTTTGCAGAATCTTTACGAATTATTAGTGGTAATAGGAAAATGTATATTTATACAAATTTCATTTGGGAGACTTAATTAGTACTTAAATAGGTTTTGTATAGAAATATTTAAAAAATGAATATACATCCCTGGTATGAATATTTTAAAAATGTACTTTAGATTTTAAAGTAATATACCTATTAACTGTTAATTTAAATGAGATGTTATATATTTTTTAATAAAAGGTATGATTTTGTTGGTGGTGTTGGCAGTGGTGGAGGCGTTAAATAAAGATTTTACAGACTACTAAAAAAATAAACAATCTTTATTTTTGGTCAACATATAGTTTTTGGTGAATCCATAGATAGCAATAATATGTTTTTTGTCTTTCAGCTAAATTTTGAATCTGATTGAATTGCTTGATATTCATACAATCTATTATTAGATATAACTTCTGAAGTAATTATATTGAGATGAATTAATGTGCGTACACANNNAAACATTCTTATACAAACTTTCATGTTTCCAGAATAACATATTCTGGGAACTGTTGATCATCACATCAATATCAACTTTCTGCCATCTGTTATCTCATTAATATGAACATTCAAGCCATCATGTCATTAATGTCAACATTAAGCCAACAGTTTAACATGTCATCAATTTCAACCTTCTGCCAGCCATCCATCATGTCATCAATATCAATATTTAGCCAGCCATCCGTCATCACATCAATATCAACTTTCTGCCATCCAACATCTCATCAATATCAACTTTCTGTCAGCCATCATCTCATGAGTATCAACATTCTGCAGACCTTTGTCATTGCATCAATGTCAACATTCTGCCAGCATGAGCATAATTGTCATAGTTAGGTTGTGTAACACTATCAGCTATGACAAATCTGTTTTCATCAGGTTATTTTTAATCCTACCTCAGATTATTAATCGTTCTAATCAGCTAGCATTCAGCATCAATATCAACTATCTACAAGACATCCATCATCTTATCAATATAAACATTCTGACAGCCATCCGTCATCACATAAATATCAACTTTCTGCCAGCTATCATGTCATCAATGTCAACTTTCAGCCAACAGTTTAACATGTCATCAGTTTCAACCTTCTGCCAGCCCTCCATCATCTCATCAATATCAATATTCAGCGAGCCATCTGTCAACACTTAATATCAACTTTCTGCCATCCACCATCAGATCAATATCAACATTCTGCAGCTATCCGTCATCTTATCAATATCAACTTTCTGCCAGCATGAGCATAATTGTCATAGTTAGGTTGTGTGACACTATCAGCTATGACAAATCTGTTTTCATCAGGTTATCTTTAATTGTACATAAGATTATTAATCATTCTAATCAGCTAGCATCCAGCATCAATATCAACTTTCTGCCAGACATCCATCATCTTATCAATATAAACATTCTGCCAGCCATCCGTCATCACATCAATATCAACTTTCTGCCATCCACCATCAGATCAATATCAACATTCTGCAGCTATCCGTCATCTTATCAATATCAACTTTCTGCCAGCATGAGCATAATTGTCATAGTTAGGTTGTGTAACACTATCAGCTATGACAAATCTGTTTTCATCAGGTTATCTTTAATTGTACATCAGATTATTAATCGTTCTAATCAGCTTGCATCCAGCTTCAATATCAACTTTCTACCAGACATCCATCATCTTATCAATATAAACATTCTGCCAGCAATCCGTCATCACATAAATATCAACTTTCTGTCAGCAATTTCAACAATATTTTATTGAATTTTATGTTATTTCAAATTGATTTTAACATCTTGCCAACCAATTTCATGTCATCAATATAAATATTGTACAAACCATTTGCTATGTAATAAACATTAATATTCTGGTTATTATCATGTTATTTCATTAAAAATGAGCTAGATTATATACACAAATATTTGAACAAAGTCTGAATGATTTCATAACGTGAGGTTCATGTTTATTATATTTGCGAACTTTCTTTGAAATTGGTATCCTATTTTCCCTGTACGTCTCCACTACTGCCACTCTACCCCCAACTTTTAATATATTTTTTATTCGACTCTGTTACACTATGTGCAAATAATACTAAATTAGAATAAAATGTAGCAATTTGATTATTTTTGTTTGTAGGAAGGAAATATGAAGAAGGAAAGATGCAAATACCTATTTTGGTACTTCATTGTTATAATGACATTACTAATCATTGGTAATGTAGAGAAAAATCCTGGACCTCGGAAAAAGAGACAAAGTATAACTAAGCGTTACAAAAGGGAAAGCCATGCTTCTTTACAATGTGCATCTAGAAAAATAAAAAGAAACAATAAAAATTTACATCCTAAAAAAAATGACGATTATCATGAAACAGATGGTTATGAAAATATAAAAAGGAAACGGTGTAACAGTATTGACCCATGCAATGAAGCGAAAAAGACAAAATTAGAGGCTGAAATTATAGACGAAGAAAAAAATTCAAGACTACACATTTTAAATGGAACAATTGAAAGCCAAATAGAATGGAATAAAATTAGAAAGCAAAATCAAAGGAAAAGATTAAGTAATGAAGATAAAGAAACTATTAAAAGGCATGAAACATTAAATAGAAAAATGGCACGTTCAAAACAGCCAAAAGCAGATAAGTCTGCTATTTGTTTAAGAGAGACTGAGAGTAGAATGAAAAGGAGAGCCAGGCTTGATGATGACCAGAGGACTGAAATACAGAAGAAAGACATACAGAGAAAACAGAAACAAAGATGTTCTGTAGATCCTGAAAACAGTGGCAAGATAAAATCACAGGAGACAAGAAGTAGACAAAAGCAGAGAATGAATCTAGATGGAAGAACTAAAATAGAAATAAAAGAACGAGAGACAGCTGGTAGAAGGCAATTAAGACTTAACCTTGATGAAAAAACCAAGTCTAAAATACAATTAAGAGAGACATCTAGTCGAAAAAATATAAGACGTTATTTGGATGATGAAATTAAAAGAAAAATTCAAGCACAAGATACATCAAGAAGAAGGAATTCAAGAGGAAATCTCAATGAAAAAACAAAGTCAGTAATCCGAACACGAGAGACCGCTGGTAGGAAGACCACAAGATATAATTTTGATGATAATACAAAATCAGTAATACGAACACGAGAGACCGCTGGTAGGAAGACCACCAGATGTAATTTGGATGATACAACAAAATCAGTAATACGAACACGAGAGACCGCTGGTAGGAAGACCACAAGATGTAAATTGGATGATAAAACAAAATCAGTAATACGAAGACGAGAGACCGCTGGTAGGAAGACCACCAGATGTAATTTGGATGATAAAACAAAATCAGTAATACGAACACGAGAGACCGCTGGTAGGAAGATCACCAGATGTAATTTGGATGATAATACAAAATCAGTAATACGAACACGAGAGACCGCTGGTAGGAAGACCACAAGATGTAAATTGGATGATAAAACAAAATCAGTAATACGAACACGAGAGACCGCTGGTAGAAAGACCACCAGATGTAATTTGGATGATAAAACAAAATCAGTAATACGAACACGAGACACCGCTGGTAGGAAGATCACCAGATGTAATTTGGATGATACAACAAAATCAGTAATACGAACACGAGAGACCGCTGGTAGGAAGACCAC
>MJUU01059355.1:60780-95623 GCA_002080025.1 Modiolus philippinarum | reverse complement strand
GGGGGGGGGGGGGGGGTAATTCATCTTTGAATATTATCTGGTAAACAGGGTGGATGAACCTTGTCAGCACGTTCTCCTAAATGGCTGCTTGGATTTTGATAAAATGTTACACTGCTGAAGTACACCACCTGAAGATGCGCATGACGGTATGTGGGTTCTCTCCGAAATTTTGAAAGGGGAATATTTAATCTTTGAATATTGTCTGGAAGAAAGGGGGTATATCATTTTGTCCATACTTGTATTGTTTCCACATTTGTTCTGTGTCCACAACTGTATTGTGTCCAAACACACTTTAATTTACACTTGCCATATTGATTCAGGGTTCAATTAGGAGATGTTATAAATGGCTGCCATCCGGTGACAGTTCTAGTTTACAAATGTTATTCTGACGGGCGTATGACAACTGACCCGATTTATATATTTTTTTTTCATTTGCGCCGATTTCATTTTTTCATTTGGGCCGAGTTAGTTATCCCTGCTCTTTTCTGAAGAAAATGCGGGGATATTGTTTTGTTGCCGTCCGTCCGTCCGTCTGTCCGTTAGATTAACCTTGTCAGTGGAACTTCCTCCTCATTTTTGTATTTATGGATTTAATTTTGTTATAGAATTGTTGCATATAGTCTATAGATACGCAGTAAGTTTTCGGATTTTTGATATTGGTCTTGGTGCAAACGAGAGGCCCAAGATGTCGATTTTGACATATGTTAGCTTGTCAGTGGAACTCCTCCTACATTTTTGGATTTATGAATTAAATTTTGTTATAGAATTGTTGCAAATAGTCTGGCAAATAGTCTGCAGATGCACAATAAGCTTTTGGATTTTTGATATTGGTCTTGGTGCAAACAAGAGGCCCCAAGATGTCGATTTTGACACATGTGAGCTTGTCGGTGGAATTGAGTATTCTGTGTCAAACAGGGAAGTGCGGGGATGGCCATCATTTTTGATGGCACCACTTCTAGTTTTTCATTTGCGCCGATTTTTTTTTCCAAATGTCTCAAGTAATTTGCTTGTTCTTTGTATTGATAGAAGATTCGTTGGTTAAATCTGGAAATCAACTGTGTTTAGAGATCGAAAGTTTATTAATTCCTTATTTGAAATGTACTTCATTTTAGGTATTTTGTTACTTTGTTGACTTGAAATGGCAAATGTTAAAAATTTCAAGATAAAAGTTAGAGATTCAAGCTTAAATCTTGGGTATAAAAATGAATAAGTAACTACGAAAGACTGCACTACAGCAAAGCAATTTTTGAACCAGTGAAGATTTAAAATCTGTAAAATTTAAAATTTTAAGTATCAAGTGTATATCTAGATTAGGAGAAAAGCATATTCTGCAAATTTATTTGGAATAAAGTTTTGGGGTCTTGTACATTAGAAAACTGATTTAACAAATGAGGTATGTTGGACTGGCAAACCTCTAAATTCTGTGAAAATAAAATTTTATGCATAATGTGCATAACTAGGATACTGAAGAGAACATAAATATTACACAATGTTTACTGTGTTCTCGTTTTTGCCCTGTCTTTGGACTTCGATTTTTGTGAGTATCACCCCTTTGTTCCTTCGGTGTTCTACTGCCGTTGTTTTTTAAGCCCCTCTTACACTACACCGTATAACCTAAACGAACGCCGAACGTATTAAACGTATTAAAATAAATTATATCCGTTGGTCTCCGTTCATAAACGTTTGTCGTCCGTTCTTTTTTCGGTGAATACGGTACAAGTACGGTGATGTCCGTTTCGTACGGTGAAAAATTTTGGACATGTTCAAAACTTGGAACGGACATATACCGCACAAAATGTCCGGTGAATGTACGGAAGGCGTACGTTTTGTTCGGTTCTCATGCGTTGTATAGACGTTATTCATTTGTTTCTTGTCTGTCTTGCCTCCGTTCATGTACGGTAGATAAAATTAGTGAAACGGACTTTTACCGGAGAGATAACGGATAAACCGTTCGAATTCCGAACTTACACAGAAAACCAACCGCACGAACGTCGAATAAAACGAATTTATGAAAATAAATGTTGGGTAATGACCAAAATTAATATGTAATAAACAAAGTAAGAATCGTTAAAGTAGGCCACAATTAAAAGATAACAAGCACAAAATATAAAGTATGAAAAATGAATAATAAATAATAATAAGAAAAGAAAAAGGCAAAAATCACAAGAAAGGAACAAAAAGAAGGGCATATATTTTCTACCTTATGGCTTCAATTATGAGGCAACCGGGTGGAAAACCAAAACGATGGTTATGCCAGAACGAGAGGAACTCGAACCACTGAAGAGTAACAGAATTTATGTGGTTGCATCATAGTTGGAGGCCATTAGGCTGATAGTTTGAGTCATACTTTCTGTTCCTTTCTTTTGATTTTTAGCCGACCATTTATTAGTTTTAATTTTGTATATGATGTCCTTTAATGTGACCTACTTTAGTGCTATACACTCCTTTTTATTACAGTTGCTTATTTAATTTAGTAATTACGAGAGTTATGCAGTGTTTGCTTATTTGTATAATTGTATTGTAACATTATTCTGACATATACCCAAAACATCAAAATCAAAATTATCATTCTGACATATAACCAAAACATCAAAATCAAAATGTCCGTTTTCTCGCCGTTTAAAAACTAAAATCTAAAAATATAAATTATATATCTTAAGAAGCATCCGCTACTACTTTTACCCGATCTTTGTCTTTGATATCTGCACTTGACAGTTTTGCCTTGGGTCTATGGTGAAGAAGGTTATCTGTATTCTTAGGTCATTCTCTTGTCTTTCTATTTTGCAAAAAATTATTTAATTGTTCAAGCAATTGATTATTTGTGTAAAATAAGTTGTTGAGCGGTCAAAAGACACTGGTATCCTTTCTTAAAATCGATAGTTTCATATAGTACTTATTCAATTCGTTTTTACTCGGTGCTCGTACGGTACGTTTTCGTTAGCAATCCGTTTTATTCGGTACTCGTCGGGTACGTTACCGTTATAAATACGTTTTATTCGGTGCTCGTCCGGTAGGGTTCCGGTGTCAGTGCGGTACGAGTTCGGTTTATTCGGTGCCAGGACTGTGTATGTACGGTGTACATACTGTATACCTCCGGTTTTTGTAAGTTTTCATTGTAATTCGTGTACGAACAAAAATATTTACCACCGTGTAAAAATGATTTTCATACGTTCCGCATACGTTTGTGTTAAACGGTGTAGTGTAAGAGCGGCTTAACCTTTAATGAGTGGACATATCTGAAGAAATCTGTCATTAAAATCAATTAAAACACTATGCAAAATCTAACAGTTCACACAATAAATTCCCGAACTCTGCAACTTGCAGCAATAAAATTTGTTGCTTTTATGATATTTGGCTATCTTATCTGTAAAAATATCGTGTTTTATTCGAAACAAATTAGTAGATTAGCAATATATAAAAACAAAAATTCAGATAAGAAAAAGAATTTTATTAGATAGATATAAGAATGTAAAAAAATACACATTTCAGAGATCTAATAAACAAAATTCCGGAAATAATAGATAATGATTCAACAGATTTGGTGTACCTCTTACTGTTTCCAAGCTATGAAAANTTTTTTTTTCTTTAGATTCTTCTTGTTGTAAGCTTTCAGGAGTATATACATTTATATCCACGAATTTGTCACAGCTCTACCGTTTCCGAGCTTTAAGGAGTCAAAGGGGCCAAAATTGCATTTTTTCAAAATATGTAAAATTACTATACCGTATCTCATCAGATTTTGAAAGGATTTTTATTCCTCTTGTAAGTTTTTCAATTGATTTTAGTTGGCTCCTATAGCTACCGTTTGTGAGCTATACTCCAAGGGGCCAAAAGTGCATTTCTTAAAAATACATGTCTGTATGTTTTTATCTTATTTTAATGGGGTTCGGATTCCTCTGAACATAATATTTTAGTCGCAGTTGAAGCTTTTGCGACTCATTGTTATCCCTACCCACATTTACTTTTACATGCTGTCTGGTTTGTTCAGGAACGTCCTCTATTTTGATGGGTTGAATGGGCGTTCTCTGGTACCTCCATATTCACTTTGCTCAAAATATTGTATATATTATAAATTCGTAGTTTTCTAAAATGATTAATTTTTTAATTTAATGCGGAGAAACATTCAGTCAATGCTCTTTTCATTCATTTTATTTTGTCAAAGAGACTTTATTTATATAAGTCAGACAAGATTATAACTTTACAAGTTTATTGATAATAACTCTCACACACTCAGTAAGATGACGTCAAACAATATAGACACACATAGGCTTGGCAATAACCACACAAAACAAAAAATAACATATTAGTGCACAATAAATATAAATAACATATAAAACAAGACAAAGTTTAACAATTATACCTCATTTTCTTGAAGACAGTGACTTTTTTTATATGAGGGATTTTCAGCCGAGCCGGGAAATTTTTTTGGCCCGCCTTGTGGGCCAGATTATTTCTTTCCGATATACACTATCCTTTGAAATTTTGTTGTACCGGGCATTGTTTTACTAATGGACAAAGTCACAGCCAGTTTATATTTTTCAACCCAGGAGCTGGTCAGAGAATGTTTTTGGGCAAAAATGTGGCCAAAAAATTTTTTTTTCTAAAATTACCAGCCCCCCCCCATCCAAAATTTTTTTAAAAATGATCCGTTCCAATATAATAATCTGGTAAATAATATTTTTTTATAGCAGTGTTCTCGGTAGACAAAAAACGTCAGGCGTTTTGAATTTGTTTTGGTAAATAAATTTCACCTTTCTATGTACATAATCATAACTCTTTTTGTGTCATTTTTTCAAATTATGCCCCTGTTCAATTTGCTACTGTAGTATGATACCGCATGACACAACCCACAGCCCTCAACCCACAGCCCGAAATCCTCAGCCCGCAACCCGCAGCCCGCAACCAGCAAAATATATACACTCCACTGCCAGTACAGAGATGACAGCTTTATGGTCTTCACAGGCACGTTAATGCAAGCCGAGAAATTCTTTGAAATAGAAATAGCATTGACCCTTTACTCAAGTTCACTTTTGAGGTGTCAAATTCTTGTATGACCTATTTAGATACTGAAGTTTATAAAGGAATTAGATACAATGATGATGCAATTCTTGATATTAAATCGCATATTAATAAAGAAAACTGAAACCTACCAGTATTTACCAGTGATCAGTGCACATCCTAAACACACGTTTAAAAATATTACAGTATGTGAAGCTATACGTCATATTAGAAACAATAGTGACACAAATGAATTAGATAAACACTTGAATAACTTAGAACAGAAATTAGTTGAAAGAGGGTATGGTAGAATTGAAACGCATGACACTATAAACAATTCTAAGGAAACAAATTACAGAAAAATGTCATTGTTGAAACAATCGCATAAAAGACAAGTGCCACTTACTTTAATTACAAAGTATAATCCAATGGTGAAAAATTTAAGTAGAATTATAAAAAAACATTGGAGCAAAATAAAGAAAGATGATCAATGCAACAAAATTTTCCCACAAGTGCCTATCATTGCATACAAACGTAATAAAAATCTTAAAGAATATCTTGCAAAAACAAAGTTTTAGTTGGGAGACTTCTGAGGAAGGACCCAGGCTTAAAACAGAACTTGAAGCCAAAAATCCCGAAACACCTTTAACAAAAATAATTAAAAAAACATAGGCAATAAAAAGTAAAAAAGGTTAACGGTGTGAAGTCTTGAGATTAATTACATATGTTGGTTGAAGGAACCGCTCTTTTGATATAAACGAGACTTCAAGTGTAGAAATGGGGGTAAAAAAAACCAACCAGAGTTGTCAAGAGACGAAGTCAATGCGTAAAAACAACAAATCGTGTAGAAACCACCTGAAAAATTGTGCACCGCAATGATCCAGACTTGGTACAGATCTAGTGGTTTCTGTCGTTTCCCTTATCTCTAGTTCTGGGGCACGCATTAATTGGATCTATTTAGCAAAAGATGAGTAATTGATGGAAAGAACATCATAAATATATCTATAAGTGAGCATGGAATATTAATAGACTTAAGGGAAAGGGATATCACCATCTGCTCTAAACTATTTAAGTAAATTTGACCACGTTGTACTGGATACATCGGCAAACGAATACCGAAGCAAAATGTGACAAAATGGAAAATCTAAAATAAAAAATCCAAAGAACACAACACTTCAAATTAAACACAAATTAAGACAACCTTACAAAGACAAAAGAAATAAACAAGAATACACAAAAACTCCACAAAACTAAAGCACTAGCAGTGCGAAAATTTTGAGATATCATCATTTGCTTCGAAAGGGTAAGCATGGTCTGCTTCATGCGTGACAATCTTCAAACTATCAACGCAAAAACTTACTTTGTCATAGTCGGTATCTGTCAGGTCGTTTATAAACTCTTGGTCTACTAAAAATGACTTTTATCATTTGTGAAGTAAGTGAGAACCGAACAATCAGCCTAAAATAAGAATAATCAAAAGACAATGGCAACATTAGAAATAAAGATACAAAGACACCACACAAAGTACGGCAAGGAAGAGAAAAATGGAGATACACATATAGATTAATAACACGGACCAAATTTAAAACCATGGATGAGATCAGCTGCATCGGTAGAGTAAGCATCTCTTTCTTCTTATAAGACACCCGCCATGTTGAACATATCAAATCCGGTGGTTAAGTTAAATCCAATGGAGGAAACAACAATCTTGAGCTGTTGAAGGGACAGATCTCCCGTAGCGGTCAACAAGATCGTGGTGTCGACCGTAAGACTTCAACATACCCTTGTTTAAGTAGCCTATTTGTGAGGAACCGGGCTCTATCAAAGAAGTCACAGTATCAACCACATGCCCTTGAGTTTGAATGAGTCAATACTATGATGGAAAAAATGTGCGTATGGAACACGCAAATGAAACCCGCTTTATTTAAGCCTTAAACAGGCAAATAAAATTGTTCATGATATTGTTGTTTCTATTTTTCTAATGTAGCAAGAGCCTCTCAAGAGCCTGTATCGCTCACCTGGGTCATATACAATACTATATTCCCCGCTGAAGGACTATCTTTGGTGATGTAAGAACATAAAAATCAGAAAAATTTTATAGAATTTAATTGTTCAAGATTTTTGGATGCAGTTTTCACAGGGGCTCATGTTAATTTACGTTCACACTTGAAGTTATCCAACATAAAAATCACAAACTTTAAAGAGGGTCACCCAAGGAATATCATATCAAAATTTTACTGAGTTTCAGAGGAGATCTTTTTATAAATTTCCAATAGGATCTTACTTTCAATTATGTTCCCCGCAGGCAGCCATCTTTGATGAGGTAAGAACATAAAAATCACAAACTTTGAAGTGGACCACCCTCGGACTATTGTTACCAAATTTGGTTGCAGTTGGCTCAATAATCTTAGATGAGAAGTTCTTTGTATCCATTTACCAATTGTCTCCAATGTTAACCTACGTTTTGACACTTGTGGCAGCGATTGAAGATATATCGGTACCGAAGTAACAAACTCGGTCAGAATCTGACAAGTTTCATTTATGCAATGTTTAGATTGAATCCATTCAGTGGTTTTCTAGTAGATCTTTGTATGCATTTCTCCTTGGAGTCAAAATCGGCCATGTTGGATGATGGATTAGCATCGAAGTAACAACATTTGGTCAGCTCCTCATGAGCATCATTTATGCCATGTTTGGTTAAAATATATTCAGCAGTTCTCTAATTTTAAAGAAGATCTTTGTATGCATTTCAGCTGGCGATTATATTGGATGACGGATCGGAATCAAAGTAACACACTTGGTCGGCACCAGACAGGCATCATTCAATTCATGTTTGATGCAAATCCATTCCGCAGTTCTCTAGAAGATCTTTGTACATTGTATGCATAGGGTCCAATGTTAAACCAAGTTCACTGCTAGCGGCAATATAAGATGACGGATCAGCACCAAAGTAACAAGCCTTCATAAACATAATTCATGCCAAGTTTGGTTCAAATCCATTCAGTTGTTCTCAAGAGGAAGTTCTTTGTGTGCATTTTCCCATAGGGTCAAATATTAAAATGGCGGCCATTTTGGATGACGGATCTGCACCAAAGTAGGAACACTTGGTCAGCACATCATAAGCAACATTCATGCCAAGTTTTGTTCAAATCCATTCAGTGGTTCTCAAGAGGAAGTTCTTTGTATGCATTTTGCCTGAGGGTCCAATGTTAAATTAAGTTCCCCACTGGCAGCCATGTTGGATGACGGATCAGCACCAAAGTAAGAACACTTGGTCAGCACCTCATAAGCATCATTCATGCCAAGTTAGGTTCAAATCCATTCAGTGATTCTCAAGAAGTTGCTTAAAGGAAAAGTTTAAGACGGACGGACGACGGGCACAAAGTGATGGCAACAGCTCACCCTGGCTATAGACAGGTAAGCTAAAAATGTCGGAAATGGGAAAAGCCTCATACATGTGGAAAATGGGAAAATGGGACGAAAAATCTGGGAATTAAGAAAAAAAAGGTAAACAAATCTGGGAATTGGGAGTGCAGACCACCATCCCCAATGTCACTCCCTAATGTATGATACTGGTTATGGTATATTAGTATTTCCAGCTTTTTCTTTTAGATCGTATTGGTACTGTATAATCATTTATTTTCGTGATAAAATTTCATGGATTCAATCTTTAAAACTATTTCGTTTGGACAAATTTTCGTGGAATTCATGTAAATTCGTGGGGATTTAATTTCGTTGATAACTCTTACTCACGAAATAAACGAATTTAATCCCCCACGAACATTTCTGCGTTTACAGTATATAAGAATATAAGATGAAGATAATCATAATTTAAAAACATTATTTATATGAACCATTAACTGAATTTTTGACTCTTTATTCTGTAAAATGTGAAGAGCCAACTAAATTGAGTTTTTGAGTCAATGAACCCAGAATAAAGTATAGCCATTCTTTAATTTTTTTTAATATAATGCTGTTTAAATACTAAAAAAATGGAATTGTTTTGCAGAAATTCCCTTTGTGACGTCACGTAAGCAATAGCATTTGGTTTATTGAAAATAAACCGAAGCCTTTTAACCAACCAGAAAATATTTTACATTCAAAATCAAATTATTTTCAGTTTCTGCTAAATACATATAATATTTACGAAACAAGAGACTTTCCAGAGCCTGAATCGCTCACCTGGGTCCTATGCTGCAAATCACCTTGGTTTTAGATCAGAAGATTTATTCTTTGATGCAGTGGAGTTAAAAGATAACCTAGTTTCTGGCTTACCTTTTAACAAGATAATGGAAATCTTCATAGGAAACAAACTCGGCCGTTGTTATTTTGTGTATTTATTGCGACATCGCCAATGTGATATATGTTTCATATTTTATTTTGAAAAGTCTCATCAGTCACTATAGTAATGCATGTAATTAATTCATCTTATTATAAATCTGATGAGTTTGAGCTATTTTTTACTCTGGCTCTCATTTATATTATGTTCTGAATCAGCTGAAGGAAGTTGAATCAAAATCATATGTCAACATGCGGAGCATCTTAATATGAGATCTCTTAATATTTTTAATTTCTGATAGTAACCATTCTAGTACGGGAGGTCTTTTGCAGAGGCCTGCACAAAAGCTCAGCCTAATGAGCCGCAAATTATCATTAAACCCTCTTTAAAACAATTCCAGTCAGTGAATTGCAGACAGAATGCATGCTTTCGCATTCTGTCAAGTGATAAAAAGGGCATGTGCGTCAACTGAACAGTTTCAGATTCAGGTATATATATACTTGCATATTTCATAATTTATATTATTTTATTTTTTTTTTGTGACGACAATATGTGCCGATATATACTGCACATATTGTCGCCCCTAATGACGTTTAAATGGCATTGACAAAACCGGCACATATTGTCGCCGGCGACAATATGTGCCGTTAATGTCCAGCACATATTGTCGCCGGCGACAATATGTGCCGATAAGGTCTGCACATATTGTCGCCGGCGACAATATGTGCAGGGGCGACAAAATGTGCCGTAACAAGGTCATGCAGATGGTCACATAAAATAGCGATATTACGGTAACAAAGATCGATGGTTTAGAAATACAATAAATATTATTCTGCTTGCAGGATTTATTTCTTCTTTTTAGCAATAGCATGAATTATTTTGTTTAGAAAAGAATTCTTTTGAATCCTAGATTTATTGCATAAAAATGGTGAAAATAAATTAAAAAAAAACTAAAGGCAGATATCAAGAGAATATTTTCAGAGTTTCTATGTCATTTTGTCAATATGAGAACGGAAATAATAAAACGATCAGATGCTAAAAAGTAAGCAAATTATTTCGTTGATTTTAAATTATCATACAGGTAGGTGATTTTTGAAAAATCAGAAACCTGACCAGTTCAATGAACCTGCAATGTTTTATGTATCCCGCATGGTAACACGATGTTATTTTTATAATAATTGTACGTGTCACTTTTCCGCAGTATACATGTACAGCGGTAATTAGATGTTGTGAAATCGATTATGTCGCCACCTATGTAAACATGGCGGACCCCCAGTAGTAATTTCTTGACATTTCTAAGTTCGTTTTTTGACTTTATAAATAAAGATATAATTTTTTGTCGAGGAATCATGGATGTTTGACATGCAAATAACAGAATATTAAATTTTGATTTTTGACTGAACTTCCCCTTCAATACAAACTTAGAAGACTTACTAGAAACAATTACTAGGATAACGAGGATATTTTCTAGAAAAATTTACTAGGATACTAAATGGGTACAATTTCATGGGTATTTGATCGGAATAATTACTAGCATATCTAATTCCAACAAATAATTGAGAACTTACTAGGAGCAATTACTGGGATATTTAATACAAACAATTACTTGAATACTTACCAGAAACAACTACAAAGATACTTAATAGAAACAATTACTAGGATACTTATTAGCGACAATTACAAGGGTGCTTACTTGCAACAAATACTTGAATACTTACTAGAATTATTTACTATGATTTTATTTAGAAACAATTACAAGGATACTTAAAAGAAACAATTACGCGAATACTTACGTAAACGTAACAGTTATTGAGATACTTACTAGTAATAACTACTTGGAAATTACGAGGATACGTAATAGAGACAATTACTACTCAATACAAACAATTACTACGATAGTTTTAATGAAAAATAATTACGAGGATACTTAGAACCAAAATTACCAGAATACTTTATTGAAACAATTAAGAGGATACTTACTCGAAACAATTAAAATGACAGTACTTGGTCCAAGTAATGTTGAGCACATTAAACATGACTGGTACACCAAATAAAACACCGAAAGGTCTTGGTTTACTTTGTTTACAATATTCCACTCCTTCATAAGCAAGAATGAGTTCGCAATAGTAGATCCAATCCATCGACGACGCTGTGTAAAGAATTCATCAAATTCGGCTGGGCTATTGGTGTAATTACATGAGGCTGCACAATAATCAATTCTCCAACCACTCTGTACCTGCAGTAGAAAGTGTAACACAATAGTATCATCGCATTGACATGCTTAAAGAGAAAAGAAAACGACAATACAACTTTTATTATATTACTGTCTTGACGTTGATTGCACACATTTTTTTCAATCTTGCACCTGAAATTATCTAACGAGAATAAGTTTTTGTTTTGAAATATAAATATTGATACTATGATTCGTAACGATAATAACTATAAGATAATAATAACATTTTGAAAACAAAATGTTCTAGATAGTGCCCATCCCGTATCTAATGCACGAGAATTTGGTAAAGAATAGCTTTCGTGTGAAAGACACCACTTTCGATGTATAAAATGAGCATATTGTATATTTCATAAAATAAATTGTACAAAAGAAACACACAATCTTTCTCATTTTGTCATTGGATCTATAAGATGAATTCCATCTTTGAGGCAATTTCCCCTATTTACCAATTTGGGATTGTGTTTGTAATTTAGTGATATCAATTGTGTAATGCATCTTTGAGTGTTCAAGTAGAAGTAGTGCATGATTTTCTCATCCTACATGTTGTGCTTTCTATGTAACCAAAGCCAGTGTGACATTGTAAAAGGGGACATAACTCCTGTAAGTAAACAAACGCCAAGAAGGTCAAATTCCAGATCAACAATTTCATCGTAAATAAGTAAAAACAAATGAAAATCCAGAGTAAGCCAAGTAAATTACTGTGTAATGTGTTATGTTTTGAATTATTCAGTGTCGATAGAAATCGATCATTACCCTCCATAGTACGTAGCATGATGTCCGGTCGAAATGAGCAACAGACCCTTTTTCTTGGTAGGGTGAGAAAACACATCAAACACGGGTAGTTATGCAAGACGAGGTAAATCTCACATACGGGAAAGATAAGGTAGTCTCTGACTCGGCAAAGCCCACCTTGTCTTGCACCCCCGTCATGTTAGATTTATATTTTCCTTCTTACGGCCAGCACAATCGTCATCGAGGACAGATTGTATAGAACGCGATCAGTCAGATATTGGTAATACGAAAAATACCGAAGTTGCATAAAAAATAGTAAACTTCGTTATGCTGTATACGTGTTTCTTATCAGCAGCATTAAAATCAAAAATTATGTATTGGAACTTCTATGTTTAAATTTAACTAATGATTAATATTGATTATTTTAAAAATGAAAAATAGCTGAATTCTAATTTCTTAGAAAAGGGCAATTTGTATCAGAATAGAGGAAGCACAAACTGTAGAATTACCAAACCAACTGATTTGAGTATATCTATGTGGGGAGTTACCATCCAACGCCATAGATTATTCTTAGTTTTTGATAGACAAGAAATGAATGAAAAAAGGACTGTGTTTTACTGTTTTTTTTTTAGTAAATTATATACCAACAAAGTACAAAGCCATCTATCTTCTCCCATGTCCTTTGTCAAAAATTCCATCCCCTTTTCTACGTCTGTAGCATATATCGGTAATATATCTCTTATAGCTTTAACTCGGTACACACTAAAGCAGCCTGGTGCACACAACACTGTACCCATAACATGTTCAGCAGTCTGTAAATGGAAATGGTTCTAGTCGTAGATGATTGCTTAATATAAAAAATTATGCTGCGATTGTTAATATATTTTTAATGATATGTCGCACTGGATATGGTTTTTCATCCAACAATATGACTTACCCTGTTAAACCTGAGCGTCTTGGTATGAGGTGTACTTACGAAATGACAATATTATTTCTATCAACCGACAATAGTACAAAAATTTTGGGCTTTCTTAATATGTTGTTGATCTCTGTAAAATATACATAAATAATTCCCCATAGCTAATTTTGGAAACAATACTGCCTTAAAAAATATATGTTTTGAACTGGTAGACAAAAAAGGAAGTCGATGGTAGACATGGGAAATAAGTGAAGGTGTTATATTATTCAATAAGTCATCGACATTTTGAAATTCAGACCCCCCAAAATTTTAATTTATGCTGTATTGTTGTCCATCTGGTATTCATGTACGAAAAATGGATTGCAATAATGCCGTTTTGCGGTCCATTTGGAATTTTGATGTAACATGTCCAATGTAACCCATTTATAAGTTATCATCCCTATAAAGCTGAGTTCTCGGCGAACAGTTAAGGTTGGAAGAGTTCCCGTATAATTTATTTAGTCCGGTTGATATTTCTTATTTGAAGTAACATTGGATAACGCTTTCCGGTTCGGAATAATGTTCAGGTAAGGTTTTTGATTATTTAAATCGTTTCCTTTACATCTTAATTGGGGTGTTTATATATAAATTGTACAATAAAATATCAAATTGCGTGTGTGATCATGTAATTTTGCCAGGACTCGTGTTAATGATAGAGTACAAGTTAAAAATTGATGCAAAGCATCAATTCGCCGCCAAATTAGGTCAAGTAGAGTGTGTGTCTTGGAAATGTGTGATGTTATTGTACTTTTATAGTACACGAAATATAAGCTTTGACCTTAACTTTAACCAATCATTGAACCTTGAAATGTAGGTCACAGTGACGAACAAACTCTTGTTTAATTTTGTTTTCTTTCTTAGAGACATCTGCATGCAAGATAACATGATACTATATCTTATAGTACCTAAGATATGAACTCTGACATAAATTCAATCAGTGTCATGGACCATGAAATTAAATCCTTTTCCCTCAAAGACATCTGCATGTAAAATTGTTTGATCCCATCTCTAATAGTACATGACATATGAGCTGTCACTTAAACTTTACCATATATCTAGGTCACTGTGGCCTGATTCTTGTCACTACTGCATAAGATGACAGCCTTGACATGCTGAACATTTTTAGCGGGAAGGGATATCGGATATAATTTTGAAAGGGAACCACCCAAGGACCATCCCTGCCAAGTTTGGTCCTAATTGGCCGTGCTTTCAAAGGAGATGAAAATAAGAAAAGTTTATGATGGATGACAACGACGAATGCTTCCTGGTGGCAATAGTTCACATGAAACTTTTGAGTCAGGTGAGCTAAGAACCCCTTTTTTAACAAATGGATTGGATTGTAATATTATATATATATATTAGTATTATTAGTATTTCTTTTTTTGCAAGAATCATTCTGTTCATATTAAAAATTGATTAGCTGAAGCTATTAAAATGTATTGCATTGGACCAATTTATGTACAGACAATGGCAACAACCTGACAACAGAGTCATAACCTAATAGAATAAAGATTCTTTTTTATTGCACAAGCATACACTGTCAAATTCATTATAGTAACTGAATGTTTATTGAAAATTTTAAAACTTCAAGTAAAAACGTAACAAAACAGATGTGACTAGGATGTTATAATTTTAACTGTATAAAAACATCTCATTTTTTTTTAGTTGAAAATAATTGTAAAAAAAGTATATATATAAAATTGATAAAAAGGTTAACAATAATGGTTGTTTGTATTAAATATAATCTGTAAGATCATTGTATTCATGTGTGTGATGTTTACTGGTTTCATATTAAAAATGAAACTTTCTTCCGTTAAAGATGATCTTACAGAAAATATTTTATATAATAAAATGGCATTTTAATACATGTTGATTAAAAAAATGTTATAAGCGTAACACCCGTGAGAGTGAAACATAGAACCCGTACACCAACCTCTCAATTTGACATTTGTTTTTAATAGTAAATATAGACTGACACCACCAAAATGTTCTAAATTTGTAAGATTCTCATTTGATTGAATCAGTTGAAGGCTGACTTGTTTTTGGTAATTGTAATGTTGAACCATTGTTTTAATAGACATTCTTAATTAGTATCGATTTATTTCCAACTGATAATACAGTCAACAGCTTATTTTATATATTTGCTGAGTAATTGCCAATAGAGTAATTTAGATTTTAGGCATTTGAGATAATTTATAGTAGAACTAGTACAGCTGTAACAGTAATCATTACACAGCAGTCAAGCAATTTGACCCGTGTTTATACTTGATGGTATTTCAAAGATGATTGAAGGTCATTATTGTTATTGTTTGGTTTTAATTCATTTTATAAATTGTTCCATTTTTATGATTTTTGTTATTTTTGTTAAAATGATCGGGATCCAAAGCACGCTATCTTGACCCACTTCGACAGATTTTCTTTTGTTTTCACTCTCACTAATGTTGACCTATATCAATTAACCCATATCTGAGACACACGTGTTTGGTAAAAAGATTGCGCCGGATACGCTGGTTCTCGCTTTATGTGTTTATCATTTTTTATTATTTTTTTTTATGAACAACCAAAAATTAATAGTAATAATAACAATACTAATTGGAAACAATATGCAACCCCCAACTTGAAAACCATTGCACATAAGGTAATCATGCATCTGCATCATGATATCCAGACACACTCCTCCGGACATGTAACAGAAAAGTCAAGCAAGCAAGTCTCCCTTGTCTTATTGATTTCCTTTTCACATCAGTTATAATATTAATGAAAATTAAATGATTAATTTTGTAAACAATTTTCTTGAATAAATAATTCAAAAATATTTCCTATCTTATTGAAAAGGTATCTTCATTGTAAAAAATTAGGACACATTAGATCGATTCTAATGGAAAACAAACAACTGCTCCTGGTCACGTGCTCCTCCACTGAAGTTTCAAAATATCGTATCAAATATATTCGCCGCCTCCTGGCGGCGAATAATAAAAAGAAAAACGATTGGAACGTTCCCAAGACAACAATGAACATTATTTCGATATTATCATAATTTGGATGTGTTGCTGTTCTATCCATGATATAATTCGGTTATTAATGAATATATTTTTTTGGAAGGGAGATAATAAAGTTTAAGTTTGTGAGAAAAACTCTACACAATATTCTACTACTAATTCTTATATGTATATATGTTTGTTCCATATTTTACATGTGTAATGTTGTACTATTATGCCCAATGTGGGGCCTTTAGTGAAATAAAAAGTTTTTAAAAAGTTAAAAAGTTTCACTAAAACTTTATTTTTCAAAGTAAATTGAGTACTTCCTATTTTCTGATATTTTGTGGATATTAGTATAAATTTTTGCTCTTCCGACATATTTTCATATACTTTTACATATTGTCATCTATATTTATATTAATTTGAAACAATATCACGTCAGTGGGCCTATATAAATAACAAAATACCGAGGTTCTGTGAATTTAGGTTCTGCATATGTGCATTTCGACAACTTATGTCTCTTCAGTGCAGATAAAAGCATTTGGAGGTCCATAAACCGAAATAACAAAATAACGAGATACATGAGTATGTGAGCTGTTAAAAGGGATGAATTTATAATCTAAAATATGACCTAAAGCACAAAAAACATGGCAAAATAAAAGGATAGAAACAATAAAAAGGGGGGGGTCGATCGTTTTTATTGTTTCTATCCTTTCATTTTGCCATGTTTTTTTTTGTGCTTTAGGTCATATTTTAGATTATAAATTCATCCCTTTGAACAGCTCACATACTCATGTATCTCGTTATTTTGTTATTGGCCTTTAGAGCTGTTTCGCAACACATATTTTGTTTCATAAACCGAAATAAGTGTAAAAATGATTTTGTCGACTTAAACGATTCATTGGTTTAAGTATCTGTTTTACTTTTAACATCTTTGGCCTCGAATTCAATCACTGAGACATCAATTGTAAGCAATTAATTAATCCATGGCTGATTTTTTATTGTTTTAAATTGAAAAAAAAAACATAATTTACATAGGGAAAAACGAATTGCCAGGTTAAAAAAGGCTCATACAATTTCTAAATTACTAGCAAAACCACATTTATTGAGAAATGTGGTGTGTATAAAGATAAAGTTTGCATATGTCAACCAATAGAAACCTTTTTTTTTGATACACAAAGCAAATCACAAAACAAACTTTCAAAAATACGCTGAATTTTCATTTGAAAAATACATTTAGTTTTGCAATTTTTTTAAATGGCTTGCACGCAGAACCAGCTTGGAATTTTGCATTCATAGATCTTGTCAAATAATTAATTTTTTGCATAATGTTAAGCTTGGTTGCAAAAGCAATGTAGGGTTAAAACTCAGTTTGAATTTACACCATGTCGATGATTTTTTTTTGTATGCTCAATCTTAATTGCTATAAAGACGGGTATTAGAAATTAGCATATTTCAGTAAAATCAAGAAAGATTTTGAAAAAAAAACACATATGGTCAAAAACTGTTCTAGTGTTGAAAGGTATCGAAGAAATTATACTTCTACTCAATTTGTTTTAAGTCAAATCAGTGTGTCAGTCAAGCACCTTAATGCAACCCACCTTTGAGTGACAAGCGATAAGGTAATCCAGGTCTAAATGTTGTTTAATTGTGTACTGTGCAGAACGCGTACTGCTCTATTATGTTACTTTGAATACAGGAATTCACAATAAATATTCCTTGGCTACATAAAGGGAGTTTTAATATCAAAAACTATTACTTTATTTAAAATATCTGTCAAAGAAAGGTTCAAAGAGGTATGACCATTTTTGAAATCATTTCCGTCAAGCATACTATTTTTGAAATCATTTCCCTCAAGCATACCATTTTTGTGATTTTTGTGTTTTGGTGATTTTCTTCATCTGATCTATCAAAAAGAACTCGAAATTAAGGATACTTCCACACTGGCTTCATTCCTTGACCTTTATCTTGAAATTGACAGCAGAGACTTCAAACTAAGCTGTACGAAAAACGCGATAAAATCACTTTTCCAATAGTCAACTTTCCTTTTCTTCGTAACAACATCCCAACATCACCGACATACTAAGTTTATATCTCCCAGCTCATTCAC
Source organism: Modiolus philippinarum (assembly GCA_002080025.1). NCBI lineage: Eukaryota > Metazoa > Mollusca > Bivalvia > Mytilida > Modiolidae > Modiolus > Modiolus philippinarum. The sequence continues at coordinate 77,332 of MJUU01059355.1, read as the reverse complement.
TATTCAAGGGCCTGTGGTCGATACAGTGACTTCCTTGATAGAGCACGGTTGCTTACAAATAGGCTACATCAACAAGGAAGAATATGTTACCCAAAGCTTGAAGTGATCCCTCCAGAAGTTTTACGGTCGACATCACCATCTTGTGGACCGCTATGGGATATCTGTTTTCAAGATGACAACAGATCTTTCTCTTTAAAAGCTTAATTGTTGTTCTTCTACCGGCTTTGAACTTACTACTGGACTTGACATGTTCAACACGGCGGGTGTGTTATAAGAAGCAGGAAATGCTCACTATACCGGTACTCCTGGTCTCACTCATGGTTTTTTATTCGGTCCATGTTGTGCATCATTGTGTTTGGGTGTGTCTTCACTTTTCTTTTCTGTGTCCTACCTACGTTGTGTCTCTATTTTTTTGTTTTAATCCAAATTAGCCATTGTCCTTGGAGTATTCGTTTGAGATCGACAGTTTGGTTCTCACCTACTTTGTAAATGCATTTTAAGGGTCATTCTCAAAAATTGTTGATATGATTGTGGTTCTGTTGTATACGTGATATTGGGTATTTTTTCACTTTCAGAAATTGTCATGGTAATGTATGGAGTGTTTTGTATAACACAAGTAATCCTTTTTTGTCTGATTCTTGGTTTAATTTAACTGAAAACTGTCAATTTGAGTAATTGCTTGTGATTTCGCCACGATCGGAAAGATATTTAAGATATTTTTAATAAAAAAAAAGAATTTTCATTTTCTTTAAATAACAAATAAATTTATTTACATATTCTAGGAATAAATACAGGAAAATCTGTGTGATTTTGGCCGTATCCTTTGTGTTATCGTAACCGTGTATATCAAAATAGTATCTCCTACTGATTAACTAGTAGCCTCACTAATTCGCATATGCAGAAAATAAATTAACAATAACTTTTTTTGGTATTTTTTTTATTAAGTACCCCTTTCTCCTGTGTCTACTGTGGACATACAAATACTACAATACAACTTCCATTTAATACAGAACAAATTTAAAAGAAAAATAACAATGAACCAGTAATTCTAAACTTTTTAATTCGAAGATTCGTTAGAATGCACAAACATCTGGTAACAAAAGAAGCTGAAGCATTAACCTACAAAAAATTAATCAATGTCAACAACGCTTTAATTCGCGGATAGCTGAGCTTTTCTGTAGGTTTCTTAGAAAGAAGGAAGTTCTAAATGACTACTAAGATTTTTCGAAAGTAAAAAAATAAATTTGCAAACTGTAAGTCCATTTTTTTAATTGATAAAAATGTGAACATCAAATGTCACTTGTGTTTCCAAAAGTCCAAATTGCTACCTGCTTGAGGTATTGAAGGGTATCTGCATGTAAATTGTCTGTTCAAGTAGAAGAGGTAATGACCTCTACATAAAGTAATATAGATTAGAACCCTTTACCATTTTATAAGAAGAAGACACTTATTTATGCACTGGATACAAATGTCCCTTGCATTACTAAATATTCCGTTCTGTAACTGAAATCTAAATTCTGTCACTTTCATGTTTGAGATTTAAACTTTGATGATCTTTCAATCAAAATGTTGGGTTCATCGTTTCATCTTTGGCCCAAAAACGAATATAGTTATACTGTTAGAAATATAGGGATAGTATTGTATTTTTGATAGAAGAAAGTAACTCCTATTACCAATTGTGTCCCTTGCGTTCCACAACTGTCCCTTGTGTTACAGACCAGTTGACAAACCAGAAATTTGTAGCTCAACAAAATTTAAAAGAAAGATATCGTTTGCTCGAGGTAATGGTAAAAAGAATAACATTTTCTAATATGCAAATAACTAGTAAATTAATTGTATAAGATGGAAAGTTCTAATGCCGTTCGTGTATGTAAGATAAAATCTGTTAAATAACTAAACGGAGATAATTTCATTTCATACCCGTAACCTCTACTTGTTCATTATATCAATAAGGTTACAACATGACAACATTATAATAAAATAAGTGATTTTTATCATTTTTAATGATAAAACACAAGGAAAATTACTCTTTCATTGAAAATTTATCTTTATACATTCACAGTTAGTGTCGGGCTGTTGTTTCTCAAACTTCAAATGTTTAAGGACTCATAAACATGAAAACTGAAATAAAATGGCCAGTTTGATTTTTTTCTTTAATAAGATTAAAAATATTGACAGTTTTTGAGAATAACACTGAAACAGTTCATGTGTAATGTAGACTATCATATCAGTGTGGAGTTGGTAAAACAATTCCCCGTGGTAGAGATGTATGCTCTTTATTTTTCTTAGATATGGTGTACTTGTACATGAGATAACATCTCATGTGTACACTTTGTTCAATTACTATTATCTAAATTTATGTAAATTCTAAAACCAAAGGATTAACTCCCACCATCGTAGTTTTGTCCTTAGCTATATTTGATATTACTGATTATTCTGATTTCGTTTGGTTTTTATTTTTTGAAATTATGGATTTCCTTTGTTTGGGTTCTAGTGCTGCTGATGAGGAATAAATTTCCGAAATGGCCATACAGCTCATTAAAATTATTGCAGTTGGAGTTNACATATGTGTTATGGTCTCATGTTCATTTACTCCATATCCTTTCGTGAAATATCATAATATCAATTCAATGCATTTTTATGCTTTAAGATCAAACTTTCAGACACTAAACTTGAATGCAATTCTGAAAGCTTTTTATATTTTTTTGTATGCTTTTATTAAAAATAGTTGTATAGTACCTATAGAAAAAAAAACGAAACGTACTTGGACAAAAAAAGGTTTTGATTCTGGGTACCATCGAGTAGTACTATCTTTATAAACACTGTATAATGGCTTAAATAACAAAATAATGCGGTTATTATAATTTTAGTTTCTTCAGATGTGAGTATTGACAATTTTATGTCTGTTCAGTGAAAATCAAACCAAAACATTTGGAAAATGTATAAAAACTGATAGAGAACAAGTATCCAAGTAGGATCTTATTGAAAAACAAAAAACACTGAGCTTTAGGTTCGCCTTTCACTTACCTTACCTGTAAAAAGAAAGCTTTGCATGAGGGAGAGGTACTTTAGTTTTGAATAAGATTTTGAAAAGTTTCCGTATTGTAAGTTTACAAATAAAATCTGTTTCGGCCCACACCAAAGTACAAACTACTGGGTTTATTGAGTGTCCTCATCAGTCCATCATCAGAGGAATCGACTCAATTATAATAAAAAATAATATTATAATCTCAGATATCAATAAACCAATCTTTTGTCTAAAAAGATGACACGTGACATGAAATAATTGGCAGAACCGCTCACGGTTCAGCCATACTTTATCTGTCATTAATTCTCTCTGCACATGGGTAACTTGAGAAGGACGGAATCAATACGGAAAGGGCTTGAATTTATATGGAATTAATTGTTCTCTTGAGATTTTCAGCAAACCTGCTTTTTGATATACGTCAACTACAATACTTAAAATGAAACTCTTTAACAATGGCTCATTGAAAATAAATTTATGTACACTGTAAATTTTAATATTCCTAGGTTTGCCATTACTTATTATTCAAATTTACTGTCAATAAAATACTGAAAATTTAAAAGTATTGTAAATTAAAATATGAAATACTTAGAATAATGCATATATCATAGCAATAGACTGTAGTAATTTTGGAAGAACGAAAAATAAATAATTCAATCTTTATAATATTGTTTTGAAAAAATTTGAAAATAACAATAAAAAAATGAAAGTTATCAAATGGAAGAGGAGACGTATATCATTCATTATGTCCTTAAGGTGGCTATTGTAAGATTGGTTGTAATCGGGATCATGCATAGAACATCAAATTCAAACCAATATTTGTATAAAAAGTAAAGAAATTAAAATTTCTCCTACTCCGTTGCTTATTATAGCTAAAAAAAAAAAGAGGAATACATTGAAATCGTTTAAAAGATGTGATTGTGAATATTAAATTTTCTTTCATGATGCTTCCATTGGGTAGCTTGAAGAAAAAATGAAGATGCGAAAGTTATTAATGTTTAGAATCTTCAATGTTGGCCCCGGGAGAAAAATGTTGAATCTGCATTTTCTGCAACGGCTACATACGGAGGAAATTTTTCTCTCATTTGTATATGGCTCATAGGTTTAGAGGCATACAGCAATTATCTGAAAGAGGGCAATTTGTGAAATGAGTACTTTATCCTATATAAAAAAATCACGAACAACTCTGAAAACAAGCACTGAAATTGAAAGCCGCGTGGATGTCACACGCTACATATAAGGCAGAGGGACATAAACAATGAACACTTCACGCGTGTTTGTAAAAAAGAAAATAGATAGAAACTACATTTTTGCAAGGCCCGGAAACTATGCGAAGGAAATTTCTCTCATTCGTATGAAACGACACCACGGAATTACCTGAATACCAACTTTCCGTATTTACACGGTTTTTACCGGATTGTATAATATTGTTCAATTTTCACACATCGTTATGCATCTGGGTAATATGGTATTATTTTGCCAAGTTTGCTCTTATAACGACATTTGAAGTTAAAAAAATCGCACCGACTGAAACCCAATAATATTTGGCATGTTAAAGTATTTCCTAAGATTAAAAAAAGATATATATATAAAAGTAGAAAATTCTACCGTTTGGCTATTTTTAATCAGTCAACAGACATCAGTTTCATTAGTAATAAAACCGGTCTTTGGAAAACAGAAAAGTTCACAATTTTGCACTGACCAAATCACTCCTTCGAGATCAAATCCTATATCATAATACTATTAAACATTTTTCAATGGCTCTTTTTACAAATGATGGAAGCATGCTAAGTAACACACTAAATAAATAATAGGAAGTAGATTCGAAAATCAAAGGGACATAATTCTTTATATCGCGATTTGTTAAATTACAGAATTGAATAATCCAGTCCGGCATTTTTCAAACTGGAGGCCTGGAAGATGGACTGAATCATCAACAGGGTATGCACTTTCAAGTTTTTGATTTTTTATGTCTGTAGAACATACAGCATGACCGCTGTTTCAAAAAATAGAACATAGGGATAAATTGCTGTTTTTGCAAATAATTCAACAAACCGTTACATATATAAAAAATCTGACTAAGTAAAAATGATCAGCATGATGGGATCTACCCATCCTGAAATTTTGGAGAATATCCGATAATCCGTCTTGGAGTTATTGCCCCTTTTCCGCCAAATTTTGGTTTTTCTGTTACTTTTCGTCTCATATATTAAAAATGATAGAAGATAGGGGTCAAATTTTAATTACAAAAATGGTAAGTATAATAAGATCTACATGTCCTTCAATTTTGAACAAAATGTTACGACCCATATATCAGTCGCTTTTTCTGTGAATTTTTATGATTTTTATACATTTTTACTTTTATTTTAAAACTATTTGAGATAGAGATTAATTGTGAATTGCAAAAGTGTCAAGCTTATCAAGGGTTACAATTTCTACATATGTCCAGCAGGTCGCATCTCATTCAAGATGGCCGCCAGAGGGGAACATAGTTTAACATAGGAACCGTATGGGAAAGGCATTCAAAGATCTTTTCCTCTGAAACTACTGAGCCAATTGGAACGAAACTTGGCATTAGTCCATTGGTGATCCTTTTAAAAGTTTGTGATTTTATGTTCGTACCTCAATCAAGATGACCGCCAGCGAGGAACATAGTTTAACATAAGGACCCCGTGTGAAATGCATTCAAAGGTGTTCTTTTCTGAAACAACTGAGCCAATGGCAATCAATCTAGGTCACAATAGTCCTTGGATGGTTTCCTTCAATGCATGTGACTTTTGTGTACATCATCATCGCAGAAATTGTAACATCTGATGAACTGATGTATAAGTATAGATTATAATGGATGGTCTCTTGGTGACAATGCATAAAACCAGTCACCGGGTGAGCGATACAGGCTCATGTTAGCCTCTAGTCACTTATATATACATAATTGTGTGTAATAGTCAAAATGAAAATGAAAATTATTAGATGAACAATAATTTATCGTCAACAAATATGATTTAGAATCATGATCTTCTGAAATTATTTCACTTGGATGATAAGTTGAGTTATGGGAGATATCGCTTAGTTTCTAGACAAACTGCCCAGAATTCTGTTTCTGCTGGATTCAGCAGTTAACATGACCTTACGGAAGGTGTGCCAGGAAGGTCAACAGAAACAGTTGAATGATGGGAGATATCGCTTAGTGCCCGGACTTCAGTTTCTTTCCTTTTCAATAAGTACTGCTTTATACAAAGTGTAATTTAAGGTCTTATAGCCGTTATATAACGAGAATTTTGATAATTTTTATATATTTCAATAAAGCTGTTCTTAGGTTCAGCCATTGCTTTTTTTTCTTACAAAATGACCACTTAAGCTGAATAACCTATAGATTTTACAGGGTCTGGCGAATAACACTATTTGCGATCATGAGTTACGTCCCCTACGTCATTGTGGATACTGCAGACACAGTCAGTTTGCTTCAACTTCTACCAGATAAAGACGGAGTTAATACAAAAAGCTACGAAGTCAACGATGAACTCTTTCAACCAATATTTATTGGCAACAAACTGGGAACTTTCGCTCGAAACACCAGAAGCTCTGAACAATGTACTTATGGTCGATACAATAATTCCTTGATGGAGCCCAGTTGCTTACAAATAGACTACTTAAGCGAGAGTACGTTACCAAAAAATATAAAGTCGTCATTATAGAAGTTTTACGGCCGACATCAGGACCTTGTTTCCAAAATGACAACAGATCTTTCCCTTTACAACTGAAGTTTGTATTTTCCTCTATCGGATTTGAAGTTACTACCGGATTTGACATGTTCAACACGGCGGTAGTCTTATCAGTAAAGCTGTTCTTAGGTTCAGCCATTGCTTTTTTTTCTCACAAAATGACCACTTAAGCTGAATAACCTATAGCTTTTACAAGGTCATGCGAATAACACTATTTGCGATCATGAGTTACCTCCCATACGTCATTGCGGATACTGCAGACACAGTAGAGATGGCGAGTCATTCTGTTTTGACGTAGTCTTATCAGAAGCAGGAGATGGTTACTCTACCGAACAACTGATCTAACCCATGGTTTTTATAGGTGTCCTTGTTCGATGTTGCCGTTGTCCATGGATTGTTCGTTCTTTTGACTGACGGTTCGGTTCTCGCTTTCTTTGGAAACTTTTACGCAGACATCGATAAAAAGGATGGTTCGTATTATAAACTTTATGCATTAAAAGGAATGCACCCTGGTCTTTCCCGACACTTTCAAAATGAAATGGGAGAAGACATTATTAGACGGTGCTTTTAAGAAAGCCAGTTACATCAAGTGAGCGATAAAATGGATAAAAATCACAGAGAAGGGTTATACAGTGGTGTGAATGAGGCACACATGCGTGCACTACCAGGTACATGTAGCTTTATTATGGTAACATATATGACAGGTTCAAATCCCATTTTATGACCTGTGGTGAAAACTTCTGGGCTATTGTCCGTCCGTTCGGCAACATTTGAAACACAAAGCTACAATGACAACTGACTTCACAACAGATAAAGAACATAGATACCATCTGAAGTTCATTTGAATAGGCATGTTGCTCTCTGCACAAGGAAATTTCGACAGACATTTCGAAGGCCAAAACCCAAAGGTTACATGGAACAAAAAGAAACAAAAAAGTGTATTGAACAAACGCCAAAATCAGCTAAAGACAGTGCAAGAGAGACACTCCTGTCAAAGGATCTATATTCTGTCTGAAAAAAACTAATTCTATGGATGTTCTCTCATTCATACGTAGTTTTTAATGGATAGCTCCTATATCCATAACATATCAAAGCGTTATTATCGGTTTTAGTTGTAACTAAATTCCCCTTAAAAGGTTGGGTAACAAGCCCTATCTTTAATACTTTTTAGTTGACAAATCTAGGGTAATAAAATAAGTATAAGTTCCTTCTATCGAAACAAATGCAGAAGATACGTCGGTGGTGATGTGTGAATATGTTCTTGAATTTTCAATAGTGTTAGTTATGAATAAAGACTTTCAAAAGCAAAAACGCTTATGCTTGAAAACGCAATTATTTTCTAGTTGAAACAAACTATGTCTCATACTTTTTTGCAAATAAATAAACATTACGTTTGTTATGTATCGTTCATCCTAATTGCAAATAGATAAGTGCATGACGTTTGTTATATGTTGACTGGCTTGTGAATTGACGATCGTATGGCCATTTCTTCTTTTTATTATTCGCATAATAATAAGAATAAGAGGCTCTCAAGACCCTGTATCGCTCACCTGGGCCACGGCTGATTTATGCAGTTAAAATAATCCCAATGTTTAAGGGCATTATTTTCAAATTTGTCAATAGACATTGATGTTATATTATCTTAAGTTAAACTATATTCCAGACTGGCAGCAATTTTGGATGGGGTGCAGTTCTACTGTCACCTTTCTTGAAGGGGACCATTGAGTCTAATTTGGGTTCCAATTGACTAAATATTTTCAGAGGAGAACATCTTTAAATGCTTTCCGATAGGTATCCGATAGGTCTCAAAGTTAAACTATGTTCCCCACTGGGGCCATCTTGAATGCCATGCAGACAAGCCAGGCAAATTTTTGAAACGAGAACAACTATGGCCCATTGTGACCAAATATGTTTTCACTATTTGCCATGTAATTTCAGGAGAAGATATTTAATGTTTTCCAATGGGTCAAATGTTAAATTGTTCCCTGCCGGAAGACATATTGCATTAAGCAAAGACCTGAAAAACAACTCTTTTACAGAGCCGCAACCTAAAGACTGTTGTGGCCAAGTTTGTTGCCAATTGGCTGAAAAGTTTCAGAGGAGAAGATCTTTGAAAGTGTTTTCCCATAGGGTCCAATGTTAAAACAATGATCCCACTGGAGGCCATTTTGGATATAGCGCGGATAAGAAAAAAATTTTTTTGCAGGGGACCATCTAAGGACTTTTGTGGCCAAGTTTGGTTTCAATCGGCCAAGTAATTTCAGAGGAGAAGATCTTTGAAAGTACTTTCCCATAGGGTCCAATGTTAAAACTATGATCCTGCTGGCAGCAATCTTGGATATCGTGCGGATCTGAAAAACATATTTTTGCAGGGGACCATCTAAGGACTATTGTGACCAAGCTTGGTTTTAATTGGCCGAGTAGTTTTAGAGGAGAAGATCTTTGAAAGTGTTTTCCCTAAGGTCCAATGTTAAAACTATGATCCCCGCTGGAGGCCATCTTGGATATAGCGAAGATCTCAAAAACAACTTTTTTGCAGGGGACTATCTAAAGACTATTGTGGCCAAGTTTGGTTTCAATTGGCTCAGTAGTTTCAGAGGAGAAGTTCTTTGAAAGTGTTTTCCCATAGGGTCCAATGTTAAAACTATGATCCCCGTTGGCGGCCATCTTGGATATAGCCTGGACCTGAAAAACAACTTTTTTGCAGGGGACCATCTAAGGACTATTGTGGCCAAGTTTGGTTTCAATTGGCTCAGTAGTTCCGGAGGAAAAGATCTTTGAATGTGTTTTCCCATAGGGTCCAATGTTAAAACTATGATATTAGATTATTATATTCTAAACAGTTTCACGATTCTACATGGTTTGAATCTTGTCAATGAAAAAGTTATATTTTAGCCGCTCTATGATAACACAGAGTTGCAACGGCGAAAAGGCAATGACAGGGCAGGGGGCTTTCCAACGCAGAGACAACGGTAATATATTTTGTTAACACACAGTATGTTTGAATTTTACTGATTTTAGCTTGTTAGGTAAAGAGATTTGTCTTTGTATGAATCAAAATTATGACCTAATTCGGCGTGTTTGAAAGTTGTATGGCTTTATGAAACGTATGAGACAAAGAAATTGCAAAAGCACTGGTCATCATTAGACGCAAATGATGGAAAAACTAAGAAGAGGAAAAAATCATTAAAGTCATTTAGTAAGTTTAAAAACTGGGCCTGTTCCACCATTGCGTTCAGGATATACTTACATTAACATTTTATTTTGTAAAGGGCATGTAATAAGATTAAAATGATGTATATTTTGATGTCATACTGTTTTGTCAGAGTGATACGATGTTCTTCAGATATTTCAAATTGCATATCTTAAGTGCATTGTATCAATCAAATTTTAGCGTTGATGACCAAGTTGCTAGGCAGATTTATTTTCGAAGTAAAAATATGAAAAGGACGTTATACTTATAATTAAGTATAGTTGTAAATAACTTTTTACTATAACACTATGGAAAGGAAAGTTTTTTTATCCACAATTACCTACTTCTAAAATCCATTACTGCTACACAATTCATAGTAATTGTTTGCACACAAAGTATTTACTAAGAATGTAATAAAAACACAAGAAGGTTTGACAAACTCTACTTTTCACTTTTCTTCTTTTCGGTCGCCTTAGCAAAACTCAGGTTTTGTACATATTTTATCAAATGTATAGACAAAAACACTGGTTTATGTACTACTTTACCTTTTGCAGCCAATGTCCTATTGAGTATTCAAATTCTTGATACCAGAGCAAAGGACCAGTTCCAAGTGGATATGTGCGTGCGCAAACGGCACCAACAGATGTGTCGCGTGTCATCAGGTCCAGCAATGCCTCGACAGAATCAGGTGAAAATTTCACATCTGCGTCGGTTGTAAGGATATAGGCGTCTTCTTCTGAAACTAATTTATATAATTAGTCTTCAATTATTATTGAAAATATATCACATTGTCACAAATATGTGGTTTGGTGAATAAAACGCGTTAGACTTTTCATCGGAGAATAATCGTGTTTCATTGAAATTCATTGTAATCTACATATGTATAAGATTAACATATAGTTTTTACAGAACAATCAATGAGTCAAAATTATGCATCATAAATACTGAATCAAACCTTCAGGGAATACTGAATTTGTGTTATGTTCTTCGAATTCTTTAAATGGTATTTTTGAATGATTACATTTCATGCATATTCATTTAAATTCCGTCAATTTGATGTTTGAACATCGATCACGTGGCATATAAATGTGAAATTGCAATTCCTATGAAACACATTTGACCACATGACCGCATGACGGATGAATTTGTTAATACTTTGCTTGAAATAAATTTGTTTTTGTATTTCGGTGCATTATTTTGAAATTGCATAGGGAATATAAAAGTGTTGACATTGTCAACATGTAGCGCGATAGCGCTTCATTAATAAAGTAAACTTCAGTCAACACTTTCATACCCCGATGAAACTTCAAAATAATGCATTAATTCTTAATTAAGATAAAATACTCTTCACTACAGAACTTTAAGATTAAGTAATAAAACAATGTCTTTCCGTTATGTTTCATTTCAAGCCATTAAATAGTGTTGAAAATAAACATACAAGGTAACAATTTAGTTCTTACCTGCACTGTCTTGTTTAAGGAGAAAATCTAATATATATGACATATACATCACTTGACTCCAGCGCTTTTTATTTTTTACCTGTAAGGTTAAATTAAAGAGAGAAAAACAGAAGAAAAATAATAAGAAACACAGCAAAAACAATAATTGTAAAACTTACTTACTTGCAGAACTTGTAACTAGAGAACTTTATAGAAAATTGGAAGTGAACATTGGGGACTATTGGAAGTGAACATTTACGATACAACAATTTTGAGTGACGATGAAAATCTCACAGTTCTATGAAGGACCTAGGCAATACACACAACTAAAGTTTAACCAATTCGTAAAATTATATAAAAACAGACACCAGTTAATGTTCAGCCTTAACTGAATCTACTTGGAGTGAAGTGAAAAATTCCTACCTCGAAATATAACTGAGAAACAAATGCATCATGTCTATATCATGAATTAATGTTTATAAAAATTACATTAATAAAGCAGAAGAGATTTTGTGCATTTACAAACTTTATTAAGCTTGATATGTAGCCTTACCAAAATATAACACATTGTTCAATAAATTATGTCATGTTTCGTGTATCAAAAGAATCTTTTTTCTTATAAACCGTATAGTGGGTTATTGGTAGGTAAAATATTTCTCGGATTTGAGTGGATAAAGTATGCTAATTTTTTGTCTTTTTGAATGATCGCGTATAACTTATGATTTTATGTTTTTTTTCTAGAGGGAAAGGTGGAAGGTATAAGCAAAATAAAAAAAATAATACCGAAGCAATAACCAAGTCATAAATTTAGAGTTTATGGCAATATAAGGATCACATATAATACAGTAAACGTAGATGGTGGACTAAAGAAACAGAACATACTAAAAATTTTTGTATATTTGTGAACATGTAAAATTGTTATTATGATTCTGACCCGCAATTATTAGTTTAATCCATGCAAGATACAAGTAGCCAGTTATTTCCACAGTGAATGACAATTGCAATTGAATTATTTACTTAAATAATTCGATGTTCACAAAAGTTCATTTATGTCTCTATTCCAAAATCGGCTGGATTCCTAAATTCCGTTTATTTTCGAATAGAGACATAAATGAACTTTTGTGCAGTAGAAATGTAGATAAAAGAAAATTGTTGCATCAGATCTAACAATAGAAATACAATATTTGTAAGTACGAATATATAAAATTTTTGCGACTTTATTTTCACGATTAAGTCATTCAGAGAAAATCGACGGAAATAAATTCCACGAAACAAATCACTAAACGGTGCATTTTTTTCTACAAAATGTTGACCGTTTCTCTCATTTTTCTATGGATTGTGCAAATCCGAGAGGACTGCATGTGTTTTAATTCGAAGTATTGATACCCGTTGTTAGTATTTGATTGATGTATTTGATTAAACCCCTCATTAATTGGTAATAGATGTCATTTTTACAGGACGTGTACATTGCATACTATTGACGATTCTAATGCAACATTTATATAACGAAGGTATTGATTGGTCAAACTGACCGTCAATTCCACCATCTTACATGAGGGAGCAGGTAGGTTCCCTGTTAAGTCTGCTTCCTAATATGGTTACAAAAACACATGAAATCGCTTAATTACATTAGAATCGCAATAACAGTACATTATTTGAATAGCCGAGGGTGTCAATGGTAGATTTGAATATTCAAATAATGTACTTTTCATGCATGTCGTTATTTAGGCCATTTTAAGGAAAATGTGTTCCAAATTTGGCTATGTCAACTTGACAAACGAAACCGTTTGAAAAAATTGCAATTAACAGCATTTACCTTAAGTTTCAACGTTAAACTAAGGTCTAAAATTGAGGCCATCTTCAATTTATGATCGGTACTAAAAAGTCTAAAATCAAACATTTGTTTTTTGACCGTCATGTTGACATAGCTTGTTTGTATTAACTTGATATATTAAATGGTTTTCTAGAATTATAAATATCAACATTTTCCGATAAAGTGTAATGTTAAACCAAGATCTGCAGTTTCGCCCATCTCGGATATACGATCGGTACTAAAGTCATACTTTTGTTTAATGTGCAACATGTTATCATGCTTATATATTTCAACTTGATGTGTATGGCGGTAATTCCAGGATTAACAATTACAACATCCACCCATAGGTTCCAATGTTGAAAATACAAAAAATACCGAAGTTGCATCAAAACAGTTAATTTCGTTATGCTGTACACGTGTTTCAAGGAGTATGTTTAACTATGTTCTCTGGTGTCAGCCATTTGGATTTGTCATTGGGAAAAATATATAAACTTTGGTAGATGGCCATCATGTATCCATGTCTAGTTAACAACAACTTGAAAATGAAACCGTTTTCAAGAATTAGCAATTAGATTTTCCTTTTGATAGATTGATTGATTGATTGATTGATATGGGGCTTAACGCCACTTTCAGCAGTATTTCAGCTATCTCATGACGGTCAGTTTTAGTGTTCGGGGAAGCCGGAGTGCTCGGAGAGAACCACCGACCTTGGGCAGGAGACTGACATAGCTTGTTACTTACAATTGCAAGTCGAGTGCACCCTTTTTTGGTAACGTACAGAGTGGGGCGCGAACTCATATCGCGGTGGAGATAGACGACAGTGGTTGTATAGGTAGTAGAACAACCTTAACCACTCGCCAGCATTTCCTTGTGTGATCCACTGATAAACAGAGATCTGCAGGGGCGGCAGTCTTTGGTTTATGACCGATACTTAATAACTAAATACCGAACTTATTTTAAATTTTATTTCTACATATCACCATTTCGTCAACTTATTTTCTCCAGTGCAGACTCAACATTTTGATGAACAAAAACTCAAAAATGTTAAAAAACTGGAGAATGAATAAAGAATATAATCTAAATTGAAAGCCAAAATCTGCCAGTGACAGAACTTTCCATGAGGGAGATACTCGTTTAGTTTTTAACAAAATTTTCAAAAATTATATATTGCAAGTTTTTTTTAATAAAATCGGTTTTCAAGTCAACACCTAAGTACTAACTACTGGGATGGTTAATGCCCTCGGTGACTTACAATCAACCAGCAGAGGATTTGAAATTATGTAATTTTTTAATGCACAACATGTTACTATGAAATAAAAGGGACAACAGGAACCACCTACAATGGCTAAAAATTATAATTACATGCCACAATCTGCTAGGGTACTACACAGGAAAATCAAAGTACTGAAGTACTGTTTAGTCGGATTTACGCTTTAATTTGGAAAAAAGATAATCTTAAAATTGTTTACGGGCAACAAAAGACTAAATAGAAAATGCTGAAGGTATAGAAGATGAACAATAAAAGCGTTGTTGCATTTGGTTAATTTTACCATGCATCTGTAGGAATTTTGTCTCTTTTATATTCAATCGTTGACAATATCCATTATTTTTTCTTGAAGTGTGTTCTTATAAACATCTCCATTGATTGAGTTGTATGCTCTCTTGTTTTCTTCAGTTAAAATTTTCAAAATTTTTCATTTTGGCTGTCATATTTTCTTTAAAAAATCAAACTATTTTCACCATCTGTAGTTATAATGCCCTCATCTCCCTATTTTATTTGCCAAGTCATCTTACAACCAACTCGATGACTATCCTGTGGTCATGGTCGTGTGTATTTCGAATTGTCTTTTTGGCCCCTCTTTCGGGCAATGGCTGACAGTGTTTTTAGAGTACTTTGCCTGATATCATATGTCTGATCCCGCATCCATTGATGTTGACAAACATGGACGTAGCGTTGTTCAATGTCCATCAAGTGAATTCTGCTCAAGTCAATGCAACTAGTGCTAGGGTACGTCTCCAATATACTGTTAGAGATTCTAATATGACCCTCTTCTTTCGCTTTGGAAACAAAGCTATGTGCTAATTCCAACAATATTTTTCCGCACATGCGTATATATTTTTTTTTTACAAAAGGATATTCGTAATGTACAATTTCACATTTAATCACTCAATATTCATTTAATTTTATGTAACTAAAGTTTTAAATAATGAATTACCCAAAAATCCGCCTGAAAGAATGACAATAATAGAAATTTACAACAGTTACTAAATTCAAGACTCGGAACTGAAATTGACATAATCGTTACCTAGCAACGAATGTGTTGTTGTAATGAAATCTTATCGATGTTGCAAATCATGCTTTACGATTTAAATATAAGATTTTTAATTTATAACGTAAATAAATTTATAAATATTGGTTTTATTCCTCTTCTTTTCCGTTTTTGGCTTCAAATTAACATAACTAAGCAGTTATATAAATCAGAAATACAACCAACTCACACTTATACCCGCTTCGATTTTAAAATATCCGTATTTTATATGTTTTATAACAGATTATTTGTATTAATTCATAAGCTTATGAGCCACTTGTATTAATATAGATTTCTCTATGTTCATTTATGTGTGCTTGTATGCATTTTTCCGACATATTTCAATTCTAGTGCAAAACCCAATATTGTTCTCTAAGAGCTGCTTAGAATGTTCAAAACTCTTGTTAAACATATTAGAATCGAAATAGATTATTGCAGTTTGGCTCTATGCGAATTAGAACATGGTCAGACCTTATATTTGTCTTCATTTTATACCTCGCTATCGCTCGGTATAAAATATTGACAAATATAAGGTCTGCCCATGTTCTAATTCGCATAGTGCCCGCTTGCAATAATCTATTTCTTAATTAGTGTTTTCTCATTGTTGAAATCCTCATATATTTTTGCGTCTAGCAAATGGGTATGACAAACGCACATCTCTCGGTAGTGGTTTAGTTAGTACGCTAGTTTATTGCAAGGCTATATTCCTGTCCAGTGTCTAGTGTCGGTCCAACTGGTTGATTATAGCACATCGACAAATATCATTGATAATACGGGGAATATAAAAGGTTTCGAATTAAACTGCAATGTTAGTGCTAAAGAAATGACGTATGTTCTGTTTTAGCTAATATAAGTAAGCATGGACATAAATAGATGATAATACGGGGAATATAATTCTTATCTAGCGATTCCATAAAAATGTGTTGGTACAATGTATGTTATTGAAAATGGATAAAAGAAGTAAGTCACATGTAAATGCCGTATCTTGACCATATTATGATTCCGAAAAAATAAGGGAACATCTTGCATAACTGTTTTTGGCAAAAAAAAA
>MJUU01059355.1:35240-51845 GCA_002080025.1 Modiolus philippinarum | reverse complement strand
TGTTTGTGCAGTTTAGGACGAACATTTTCATAAATTGGATTTCAAAAATATTTGATTCCAATTTTGGTAAATTTCCTGAAAGTCTCAAAGACCACTTATTTTTTGGAATTCTACCTAGCAACCATACTTAAACTGTTTGTGCAGTTTAGGACGAACATTTTCATAAATTGGATTTCAAAAATATTTGATTCCAATTTTGGTAAATTTCCTGAAAGTCTTTAAGATCACTTATTTTTTGGAATTCTACCTAGCAACCATACTTAAAATGTTTGTGTAGTTTAGGACAAACATTTTCATAAACTGAAATTAAAAAATATTTGATTACAATTTTGGTAAATTTCCTGAAAGTCTCAAAGACTACTTATTTTTTGGAATTCTACCTAGCATCCTTACTTAAATTGTTTGTTTAGTTTAGGAAAAACATTTTCATCAACTGGATTTCAAAAATATTGATTCCAATCTTGGTAAATTTCCTGAAAGTCTCAAAGACCACCTATTTTTCGGAATTCTACTTAGCAACCATATATCCTAGAATTCTTTTAGTAACAAAAATGACTATCAATAGATAGATTAAAAAAATAATGAAAAAAATTATCCCAGGGTGTATAACAACTGTTTTCTGTGTCAAACAGGGAGTGCGGGGATAGCTGTCCTTTCCGACAACATCTAGTTATTATTTGTAATTAAATAGCGAGATTTGATAAAAGCGATATACAAGCATCACGAGTTGTGAAACCTATTTCTCTTATGATAAACTATTCTGTTATGTTCTCCCAATTATGTTCAGTTGGGAGAATTTAGTTGTGTTTGTGAATACATTGAAGATTGATTATGTACTTCAAACTTATCCTTATAATGAATGTTAAGTCTAACAATACATTTCCCCGTATATAAGGTAGAAACTATAAACAACGATAAGTGTTGTAGATGTAGGAACTATGTTGCATTATACGCAAATATACACAAAAATCAATAGCAATGACAGGTACATGATTTCTCGCTGGTGACAAACCTGGGTGAAAGCTCGGTTGAATTGTAATTACAGTTTTAAACATCTATACAGTAATAAAATTAATTTCTGCTGGTCAGTTGAGTGAAAATGTTACGAATGATTTGTAATTAAAGTAGGTGTAAATTTCTCTGTCCCTGTGGTAACTGATTCTGACGTCAATTTCCACGCGTACACATTGCATCATAACATCAACACAGAACACAGGAAGGAAATTAAACTTATTTTTAGCAATAAAATAATATATTCCAAGTGGCCAAATATATTCAACTGTTTTGGGAGAATGAATTAATAGGTGTGTACACACGAAGCTCATTTTTTCATTTCTTTTTCTTGCCAATGGTATAAAAAATAATGCAGACGACATAATGCATGGTTTGACCTGATGTGTGACCTCTAGAACAACCAATGAAAATACGGCTGAAAAGTTGTCTACTCGTATGAAAGGCCAATGAAATGATAGCATAAAAGTTATCATTAAATGATACGAAAAATTATCTTATCGTGTAAGAAATATATATTGCTGTCACATCATTAGAGAAATGATGATAGCTGTATTACTTTAAACGGAAAATGATAACAATTACCTTTTTACTATCTTTCAGGTGAACTACAAATGTCATCGGGCGGTTGCAGCGTGCCCCATTAGATGGTCGTAAAGACCAAGTTAATCGTAATCCATATGGTGATGCAGCTATGGTACCAAGACCATTTGTTTCTGTAAATAACAAAATACTTAACTAACTATAAATTTCTTCCCTGTAAATTGACATTTCGCACGGGCACCAATCTCACAACCCACAACATTTTGTTATGAAAGAAAAATCGTTCTGATAACATCCTGTTATGAGTGATGATATCGAGGATGCAAGTACCAACATTTATCATCATATTACCCGTAAAATACTTTTGTTTTTAAAAATCGGAGAATGTAGTTCGATCATTATTAAGTCAAGGATGATATACATATAAACATTTTATTAAACGTTTTTCTGGGGTTGAACATGTCAAATTATTTGACAAACCGTCCGAAATTTGTCTTTTTTCATAATCAACAATATTTAATACATATATTGTTGTACGTCCGATTGTAATATTTACACTTTTGCCTTGAATGTTCCTTTTACACTAAAAAAATCATATTTTATATGAAATTATAGATTTTGTGAATCGTTATGAGTGATGATATCAGGTTATGAATTGTGGGATGTTTTATGAGTGATGTGACTGAGAGACAAAGTAAAATCACCACCCCAGAAAATATCTTTTAAGCGACGAATACCATTATTCTGATACTGGTTTCAATATAATTTTATAATACAAAAAATCCCAATTTTTAAATGTAAGTGTTTTCTGACTGTACCTGTTTGCAGATCTTAATTACAATGCTTATATAGATACCTTGGACATCAGAAAATCATATCATATTTGATTTAAAAATTGATTTGGAAAAATAGTATCGTTTTAACTTACCTTGCTAAAGCCAGGAAGACCTTTTCCCGTCACTGGTGTCCGTCTGTCCGTCGTTAATCTTTAACTCTTCTCCTTTTAAACGACTGGCTTAATAGTTGCCCTTTTATTTTATTTTCGTGCCTCATCTTAGATTGCCGCCAGCAGGTAACATATTTTAGCATTGAACTATATAGGAAATGCATTCAAAGATCTGTTATAGACTAGGGTGACACACAAACATTCCCCTAGTCTACGGATACATTAGGACGAATACAAAAACACATCTGTTGCCATCATAACATTTATTCAACACTGCTTACGTCACATTAAAATAGCAGAAAAAGGGGAATAACTCACACTTACAAAAACATATAAGACCATACAAATACAGATATATGACATATCTCCGAAATAACTGGGCAAATCAGGATCAAACTTTGTTACAATAGCCCGTGGTGGTCCCCTTCAAAGTGTGTGATTTTTATGTTCCTACTGTATCCAAGATGGCTGCCAGCTAGTAGCTCAGTTTATCATAGGACATTAAGGGAAATGCATAAAAAATCTTCTCCTCTGAAACTATTGAGCCAGTTCCCTAAACATGGTCACAATAATTCTGAAGTGGTCAACTTTACAATTTATTTTTATGTTTTTACCTTATCCTAGATTGTCGCAAGCAAGGAGCATAATTTAACACATGACCCTATGGAGAATGCGTTCAAAGAAACTCTCTGAAACTACGAAGCCAGTCGGAACCAAATTTGGTCACAAAAGTCCTTTGGTAATTCCATTAAAACTTTGTGATTTTTATGTTTGTACTTCATCAAAAATGGCCACCAACGGGAAATATGGGATCATATTATAGGAAATGTATTTAAAGAGCTCTGAAACTGCTAGACCGAATTATCTGTCATTAACAAAGCTACTTTTATCATCCTATATTTATCTTTTACTGACTTTTTATTTATTTTTTTACTTTTTATATTGCTTTGTGACGTCAGATCAGTAAAAGATAAACATAGGATGCTAAAAGTAGCTTTGTAAACGACAGATAATTCGGTCTATGAAATTTATAAACTAAGGCAAAATAGATTTTCGTTTCCGAGGTTCAAGTGGTTCTGAAGTGGTGCCTTTTAAAACTTCCAAATTAAGTCCTTTCCAGATTAACAAAAATACATAACGTCTTCAAAATTATTATCAAAGTTGCGTATCTCTAATATCAGTCCAGGTTTAATTTTTGAATCAGGGGAGAGAGTTTTTTTGGGTAAAGCACCTTGAAATTTTTTGCAAAAAAACATGGTTTGAGCTACTTTGTCCTTTAGTCACATCACTTATAAAACATCCCACAACTCATAACCTCATATCATCATCATAACGATTCATAAAATCAATGATTTCATGTAAAATATTTTCTTTTTTAGTGTAAAAGGACAAATCAGGGCAAAAGTGTAAATATAACAATCTGACGTAAAACAATATATGTATTAAATATTGCTGATTTTGAAAACAAAGATAAATTTCGGACGATTTGTCAAAGATTTGACAAGTTCAACCCAAGAAAAACAGTAATTCAGCAAACAATACGTTACCGTTTAATAAAATTTTTGTCTGTATATCATCCTTGACTTAATAGTGATCGAACTACAGTCTCAGATTTTTAAAAACAAAAGTACTTTACGGGTAATATGATCATAAATGTTGGTACTTGCATTTCGAAGCGGTGACCTCGATATCATCACTCATAACAGGATGTTATCATCACGATTTTTTTTTCATAACAAAATGTTATGAGTTGTGAGACTGGTGCCCGTGTTTCGACTACTTATGAATCTGCAGTAAAATCAAAATATTTGGAAGTCCAACGATTTGTATATGAACGAGAAGAAATAGCAAAAAACTATGTCAATATCAGCTAAAAACAGAACTACGGAGACACTCCTTACTTTTAAGAACAATTTTCTAACATTTAGATATTGCAAGTTTCCAACCAAATTCGATTTATGGGTCATCACTAAAAGCACTGAATACTGTGTTTGTGAATACCCTGGGGACTTAAAGTCTACAAGGCAGTGACATTGGTGTAGTGGTGATAATAACAAAATACTGAAGTTACTGTAAATTTAGTTTCTGGATATGGATATAACTTGTGTAATTTAAATACAGATCAAATCAAAATATTTGGTAGAACATAAACCAAAAGTTCGTATATTCTGATGAAGAACAAATAACTGAAAAGTATAGAAAAGTTTCCTTATTGCTATAAAAATCATGTGTACGACACAAAACATATTTTCAGGACGTCTTGTTAGTATTTTTTTTCGTAGAAGTAATAGTAACAAATGCCAAAATTTGGGAATATCGACCAAACAGTGACAGAGAGAAGGGAGGGATAAATATATTGAGAAACTAGAGGCCAACCAAAGTTTGTAATCATAGGTCATTTTCCTGCATAACTCTTTATATCGATATGACAACGAGTATAATACAGTGCTAATTATCTTGAAAATTACAAAGCAAAGCTGCCAATCTCTGCTTGCTAGCGCAATGACACGATGTTAACTAAGAATGTGTGGTTAATGGCAAACATGAATTTCTGCAGCTATTACTGACATCTGACAAAAATTGTCGATTAACTACAACAAAGCACACTAAATTATTGGCTAAGAAGATTTTAAAAAGTAAATAAGAGTTAATAAAGATGAAATGATAAAATATGAGAAAATGGTGAGCCTTTTCAGTATTCAGTTCATTTTATATACGTTTTCGATCATATATGATTTCACTGACGTCATCAGTTGCCAGGCTTATCTGGCAACCTTGGTTAATCGATCATTTGTTATTTCATTGGTCATCAATCCTCTGCTGGTGGACTGTTAGTCCCCGAGGGTATTCACCAGCCCAGTAGTCAGTACTTCGGTGCTGACCCGAACGCCGTTTCTATTTGGAACCTTACAATATCTAATTTTTGTAAATTTGGTTGAAACTAAGGAGCATCTCCCTCACGCAAAGCTCTGTCTACCTGATTTTGGCTTCCCATTTAGATCATATTTGGTAATTTGTTCTCTATCAGTTTGTTTAAACATATTGGACTTTATGGTCTTCCAAACGTTTAGATTTTATCTGCACTGAAGAGACATAAGTTGTCGAAATGCGCATATGCAGAATCAAAATTTACAGTAACTTCGGTATTTAGTTATTTGTACTTCTGGCATATTCCTTTCTTTCAAATGCCTGATATTTATACCATTTTGGTACAATAAATGCTGTAAAATAGCTAGAAAGTTTTTCTGCCGAGTATTTACGGTGAAATATTTATGTAAAGGTGGTCTCTGTTGACATTTTACCACATTTTGACATTTTACGCTCTATTCAACCCACAAGTAATGAATTTGACAAACGTCATATAATAATTTGAAAGTGACTATGGTATAAAGACCGCTATTGGATATCGGTTTCCTAGATAACAACAGATCTTTCCCTTTAATAGCTTAATTTTTGATTCCTCTACCGGATTTGACCTTACTGCCGGATTTGACATGTTTAACACGGCGGGTGTCTTATATGAAGCAGGAGATGCTTAACTGTTACTTTTTTCAATGCACAAGAGTAAAAAGTCAAATAGAAAAAAAAAATAATTTGAATCAAGAAATTTTTATGCACAATAGTCATTATTGGGAATCTAGATATATGCACTATAGTCAATATTTAGAATATAGATAAGGTGATTTTTTTAGATCGCCCATAAATATATATTCGTAAGATGGAGCAACCCGTTAAACTTTAGCAGTCCTTCTCACATGACGGAAAAGAACTCCATAGAGATTTTTGAATTGATCTAGTAACCCTTACATCATGTACATAGCGACAGACGTTTACACCCTCTTTATTTCGAATATTTGGGTACAACGTGAGCAGAAATGTGATTAGGATTTTGCTAATAAAATTTGTTAAAATTTGTAGTGTCTTAGACGAAGAAGGACTAAATTAATCAAAGGATCGTAGTTGAAGACCGAAAAACGAAATAGCTGGCTATGTGTCTTTTTCTTATCCCATTAATTTTTGTTTTTAAGCAAGACAAGCTTCTTAGTGGGATAAAAATATGTAAACACGAAATATTCAGTGTGCTTGTTTTTATTGTGTGCTGTAGACAGATCTATACTAGTCGTTCATTGTAAGTTGAGAACC
This sequence comes from Modiolus philippinarum, assembly GCA_002080025.1. Taxonomy (NCBI): domain Eukaryota; kingdom Metazoa; phylum Mollusca; class Bivalvia; order Mytilida; family Modiolidae; genus Modiolus; species Modiolus philippinarum. The sequence goes on along the minus strand of MJUU01059355.1, from coordinate 45,202 downwards.
CAATTTGTTGCGGAATGCATTTCAAAAATTTTCATTTGTTTTCAATAAATAATGGAAGGATATGGAGTAAATGCACACTAGACAAAGTCTCTACAAATACATGGTTCTATGCAAAGGAACAACGCTTTTAATTGTTGTTCTTCATCTTGACGTCACCATGAAGCCTAACTCTATATGCAATGAAGGGAAATAAATTGACGAAATGCTCATCTGCAGAATTCTGATGTTGCCATTGTCCCCGGATTGTTCGTTTTAGACAGACTGTTCGGTTTCACTTACTTTTCTTATTAATTGCATTTTGGGGGTTAAATAAATAGTTTATAAAAAACTTAAAATGTGTTAATATGACTTGGACCAGTCGCTTTTCTTCCCATCTAATCAACTCAAATTCAAAGTCAAAATTTATTTGTATTAACGGTTTAAATTCTCGATAGTTCTTATCAGATTCTAACTCTTTCCCTCTTTTCATCTTCCCACTGGACCTTGTTGATATACAAATTGTTATAATTTAACATATTTAATAACAAAATACCGAAGTTACTGTAAATTGCTTCTGCATATGCGCATTTCGACAACTGATGTCTCTTCAGTGCAGATAAAATCAAAACAGTTGGAAGTCCATAAATCGAAATACGTGTTAAAACTGATAGAGAACAAATAACCTTTATTTAAGCTTCCCCACAAGGTACTTGTAAAATTACTTATATTATTCTTATTACAAGGATGTCTATTTTGCTTTGTTCTCACGTATAGAGAGCGCTGAATTAGTTCAGCCTATAACATATCCGATTCGACATACAGCCAATTTCCACTTTGCAGAGACATTTTTGCTAATTATACCATAAATTTTCATTCCCGGGGTTATTATTTTAAAATTTTATTTATGTAATTTTTGTCATTTACTGAATATTGAAATCTATTATTCGGTTTAGAATGACAGTGCTTTTATGACTTAAGAAAAAAAAAACAGATTTACTCCACTTCGTTTGCTGCTATCTTCATGTATATACTGACTAAGATTTTCTTTTAAGTAATTTGTATTTATTGCTACTCACTTAAAACTTCTAGAACCAAACTTAAAAGCTGTAATGCTTTTTCTCCGGTAACATCGTTTTTAATTCCTCCGTCGACAATAATGTGTGACTCAAAATCTCGAGTTCCATATTGTTTTGCCTCATTTATTCTTGCTATCGATTCCAAAAGCTGCTTCATTTCTTCTCTAGTCTGAAAATAAAGGCAGATTTAAACAAAAGTTCGTCCTAATCGTCTGCATGATTTTTATACCATTCAGAAAAAGTATTGTTTTATCATAGCTATCCATTGAAGAGAATTTATTATCCTTATTCTTGCATCAAAATATGTTGATACTATGAGAAAAAGCCTTGTCGACAATCTGAAATCTCCTATAAGGACGGAAGATACCGAAAAAACACAACATATACTAGTAGTTTAAATACGTGAGAGTCACAAAAATGCGGAATACCTTGTATTTTTCACGTAAAAAGGAAATACCTGGTATGTTTGCACAAAACTACAGCTTTCTGATCGCAATCGGAAATATGAGTTTAAATTGAAAATTAAATTGGGTTTGCAAAAGCAGATTTCGTGTTTTTTCGAAAGCGTAATTTTATTTTAGCAAATGAGAAACGAGAAAAGCAATCACGAATAGATATTTAAAGTTCAGTCAATCAAAAACGGAAAACCGAATTCAAATCTTTTATCTCTTTCGGAAATAACAATTTTGTGATTTATTTAGATATTGTAAGTTAGTAATCCAACCATTGGGAGCTTGTGGGCGTTTTAGGGTGTACATGCAAAAAAATCCAAAGTTTTATGGTATACAAGGGCAGTTTTCTTTAATAAATTATAGGGGAAATATTGTGACCTTGATCATTTTTCAATTCCTATTCCTTAAGCAATATTAGAAATTGCTCCCATCTGTTTCTTAAACAGATGAATTCGATTTTCTAAGTTGATTATACAATTGAAAAAAAGACAAAAATTGTTAAACCACTCTTACAGTTTTACAATTCAAGTAATGCAATCAAACTATAAAATTTGTTGAACAATTTTTAAAGTTGATTCTTAATTAATACAGGAGATCTTCGTGTCTTTATGCTTAGTTTGTGTACACAGCTTGAGGTATTTGAAGTCATATAAATAGTTTATTACATTGGCCAATTTAATTATTCAAGAGTTGAAAATGCTAAATTGTTAGTTTTATAGTATAATCTCTATTTTCCAATAAATTTTTGGGTCTTTGGTATCTTTCTAATTAAAATGGTTACTCATTTTCATTTTTTTGTGTTTTTTTGTAAAAATGGAAAACTGAAAAAAATAACAAGGGATATCATAAATGTGATATGATAATTTCCCCTAAATAAATGAGTACTTTCACACTTTCCCCCAAACAATTATCTTCATGATAAAAATTCAGATATAAAAATAAAAAAAATGTGCTAGACATTACATTATAAGGTTACATTTGTGTTCATATCAAAGATAATAAAAAGACGGAGGATATTTTCCAGTAGCCAGAACTTCGGTTCTGGCCCGAAAACCGATTTTATCTGGAAACTTGCAATATCTAAATCTAACAAAATTTTTTTCAAAACTAAGGAGTATCCCCTCTTGCAATAGCTCTGTCCTTAGCTGATTTTGGCTTTCCTATTTAGATCTTATTGGTATTTTGTTCTCTATCAGTCTTTACACATGTCTCGGTATATGGATTTCCAATATTTTGATTTTATCTGCACTGAAGAGACATAAGTTGTCGAAATGCGCATATGATGAATCCAAATTAACAGCAACTTCGGTATTATGTTATTCAAAAGTAAAATTAAGAATTTCCCTTTTCCTAAGAAATTATTTATGCATTACAAAGGCAGTTTCCTTTATTCATCCACAATAAAGTTTTAGAAGATATCTAGAGGTTACATGTAGTATCGACTTTTCAAATTGTTGAATCAATTTTACAGTTTTATAGCAACAACTGAGTTGTAAACTGTAATATTGGTTCAACAATCTTAAAACTTAGTTCTGCTGTTGGATAAGTTGACTTCAGCAGTTTTTGACTTACGAGGAGGGAATTTTAGAAATTGATTGAGGAATTAATATTGAAGAATGGCCACGACCATTGTGTATCGACCACAACAATAAAGTTTAAGAAGATATCCAGAGGTGAGTATCAACTTCTCAAATTGTTCACATAAATTCATAGTTTGATAGCAACAATTGAGTCGTAAAACTGTAAGATGGTTCAGCAATCCTATTCCTCTTTCATCCCAATTGTGTTACCAAATTGGTATTTTGGTACCACAATACCAATTGGAAAAGTATTTTGGATAAGCACAGTAAATATTTATAGTATATAATACTTATCATACACTATAAATATCTTATAAGTATTTTGGTTAAGCACAGTAAATAGTATAGTCTTTTGTGTATGACCTTACGGGTCTACTAGTTTGTAACCAATTTAGCAATTTGAGTAGGTGTTATCATTTTGAACAACAGGTGTTGTTATGCTTCACTACAAATTGCAAAAGGTTCTTGGAGGATTGCTTTTGTCAGCTAATCAAAACACTCAGAGTCAATCAAGAAACTAAAGAAAAAGCAGCAAATACCAACTGGGACGTCACTCGCATTAGCATTACAAAGGTCCCAATTCCTGCTGAATTTACTGGCAGACCCGAATTCATTGGAAACATCAGGTGTCTGCAGTTCCTCCCCCAGAAGAGACAAAATCCGAGGCGTTATGTTCAGGATTTATTAGATTCCGACAGACACGATGAAAGTAATGCCCATATTCGGCCATGTATTATGTCAAAATATCTGACATTTTATCGTTCGATGATTTTCACTTCACAATGTCGCATAGAAAATAGTAAAATGTAAGAATGCTGCTAACACATCCAACTTGTGTCTGAAATTAAACTGACACACTTTACACTGCCAGAACATATGATGACCTGAATTGTGCATAACTTGTTGTTATAGAGTGTGTTCTCTGAGGATTGTTTATACTCATTAACATGTAGTTCTATATTTTCATTTATTTTCATTATTTTCCATTGTAGTTTTTCATTTTGTATATTTATTATTTATCTATCTATTTTGATGAAATATTCAAAACAAAAGTCGTCGTCATTATTTCATTGTTCATCGTAATTGTTTTAATAATTATTCCATCTACCTGGGTGACGTATTTACAAAAAACGTCGTTATATGTACATTGCTTTAATTATCAAAATGTAATTATCACCAATACATCGTGCGTTGACAAAGCATATTAGTTATGCGAAATATTCCCACATTTTTAATGTTATTTCACGATCTTTAACATCTTAAATGTATAAGGTGATGTTGTTCAACTTTTTTAGACGTTGATATAAACACTCTAATCAATCTGCATGACCATTTGATCGTCGGCATGAAAGTAAAAACCCTTGAGAAAGTATATATCGCCATACAAAAAAAATAAAACTTTAATTACACCATAGAAGGATACTATGTTGGGGAGCTTGAAACCGCACTAACCCATTGGTTTTAATGACAACATAGAAGACATAGGATATTGGACAAGGTAAGGGTGTATATCTGTTGATTTGCTGATTATCTTAGATGGAAGCCAACACCGTCAATGCAACCATGGACACTGATTTTACACTGACCAACATTTGCACATCTCCATTACATGAATCTTCAAGTAGGTATTCATCACATACGCACAAAGTAAGCTATATTTTTACCCCATTCAAAATTACATTTTTACAAACAAAAGATAAGATGCAATCAGTCTTGGCAATATTCATTAAACTGAACATTATACTGAAAATATGTTCATATTCTTTAAGACCAAACAGTACTCCTGATATCTTATACCTATTAAAAACCAATTGCACAAATTCACAGTAACTTCGGTATTTAGTTATTTGTTACCACTGGGTCGATGCCTCTGCTGGTGGACTATTAGTCCCCAAGTGTATTCACCAGCCCAGCAGTCAGTACTTCGGTGCTGACCCGAAAGTCGATTTTATTTTGAACCTTGCAATATCTAAATTTTTGTAAATTTTGTTGAAAACTAAGGAGTATCTCCCTCATGCAAAGCTCTGTCCTTAGCTTATTTTGGCTATACATTTAGATCATTTTGGGTATTTGTTCCCTTTCAGTTTTTTAACATATTTGATTTTATGGTCTTCCAAACGTTTAGATTTTATTTGCACTGAAGAGACATAAACTGTCGAAATGCGCATATGCAGAAAATAAATTCACAGTAACTTCGGTATTTAGTTATTTGCAACCACCATTTTAATCAGAAAAGGGAATTGTGAGCTGTCCAAATTGATAACTTCAATTCAAAGCCACCTGATTGTTCTCGTGTCTCTCTTCCCAACTTATGTAGGCTCCTGCTGGTAACGTTTTATCGTAAACAAGGAGAAATTACAAGATCTATTAAAAAGCCCCAAAACATATTTGAGCCACAACACATCGATTGGAAACATAGCTAAAATATTGATGAATGCAGCCCAGGAATATCCCAAACAATGATATTTGAGAGAGAAAGAAAATATTGAAGCACTGTTCGACTTAGTCATTAATTGTAGCTCTAATGATTCGCCTAAGGACAACTATCAACCCCGATTCAAATAACATATCCGACGTAGAATAGACATAGTCTTTTTCCATGACAATAAAAAACATGTTATAGTACAAGATTCCAAGGCCTATTACAACATCCAATTAATCTGCAAAAGACACTACTTAGACAATTTCTCAGACAACCTTTAGCTGGGTGATTGGATACTAATTTGCGCTTAATCCAACAAGAACTACAAATATGCTCCTCAAAAAGGCCTAATGTATTTTTATGGCGTCTTTTTTATTGCATGTACCCTTGTTAAAAGCAGAACAGTTATGTCTTGGATGTGTTTGATTTAATCTTCTTGCTTTTATATTGTCAAAAGAATCATTCCAAGAAGCTCTACCCGCTTCTATCTCGCGCAAAACATCTTTGTGAAAGGCTAAAATGTTTGCCCAAATCATTGAAATACATTAATTGAGTTAGATGTGATGCCCGTTTTTCCTTATACTGTGAAGGTGTTATATTATGAATGATGTAGTTTTCAGTCCGGACCAGAGAAGGCATAGTCAGAGCTAAATAATCAATATCATCACTTCCTGCGAATTCGTGTGGCCAGGCAACATGATATGTTGCCTTATCAGAAGATTTTCTAGAAGCTCCAGATTTTGATGCATCTGTGTTTTTCTGAAGTTTAAATTTTGGGTAAGCCAAAGGTTTGACCGAATAGGAATATGTAATCTCACCTTCATCTTTACTTGAGCAATCAGAGTCACTTGACGATGAATCCTCATTAAATATTTTACCAACTAAATTCTTTTGAGCTGCATTAGCTCTTTGTTTAATTTCTTCATCTTTTCTTAATGCTGATAATGTCGTCTGTTTCTTTTCCAAGTTGTACTTACTAGCAGTGGCAGCTGCTTCGACAGACAAATTACTAGTACTCTGCTCAAGTTTTTGTTTCAAAGTTTTGTTTATTGTCAATAAATCACGTAATCTAATTTCTTCCCCCAATTTTTTTATTTTCTAATTCCAGTGCCGCTAATGTCTCATCTAAATTATGTTTGTCTGACGATATTTTTGGTGTTCGAGGTAACTCATGTTTTTCGCGCCACTATCTTTGCTTGTACTCGGAAAGGTTTTACTGTCAATATTGTCATCTTTAGTTTCACTCATCATTTTGATAGGGAACGAAAATTCGTATGAAATGTTTTTATGACACTTAATACCAGTAGGTATTATAGAAAACAAATTTTCTACAATATACTAAATTTAACTTCAACTGAAGAGTTTATGTAGCTTAGTTGAATAGACCTAAAAGGCGGCATACCGGTTTCGATCCCACAAATTAAACAAAATGACAGGCCATTTTTAACCAATCTGCAAAAGACACTTCATAGACTGTTTAATGAAGGAGATGAGTATTGACAAAATTCATTTGGCAACCCCAGTTAAAACTTCTCCATAAGTCTGCGGGAGGACATCTTAATTAACAATTACAAAATAGTTTTTTTTTATTCTTTTTGTATCAGTTTAAATGAAGACAACAGCAGCCTGCATTGTATCTACTGGGTAACTAAGTTTCACGGATGCCCTTACAAACAGAGATACACTCCTTGGTCTGCACAACAAAACCCCTTTTCAAACTTTTCTCTACATTGCTTACTGTAGTCAAAGATTGCCTTAAGATTATAATGGGGTGAAGCAGATGTGAATTCCCGAAAACTCAGACTCTGTGCACTCACTGTATGCCTCATGTTTTTGTGTGTTTTCATTGTATTTCGTAAAACAAAAAGAAATATACAACTGACTTGATGACACGGAACAGAAATCAACTTCGCCGTTACCTTCTCATCTGTGTAACACATCATACTATACAATTTGATAACAAAATATGTAATTGTTGTCATTATTAAATCTATATATAATTTTGTGTCTGTTTGTTTCGAATATTACTTAATATTATTTAATTAAACAGTAGTACAATATCTCTTAATCCGTAAATAGAACCAGCTCACAACTGTACTTGTAATGTATTACTTCATAAGCTCATTAACAACTTATATAAAATGAAATGACGAATATGGATTTCTCTATGTCAGTTTATGTTTTTGCATGCAGTTTTTCTAGTTTCAAACCCAAAATTGTCCTTTAAGAGCCGCTTCGTATATTTTCAATACGTTTGTTAGACTATTAGAATAGAAATATATTATTGCAATAGGTCTATTGGGCTGTATGCAAATAAGAACATGGTTAAACCTTATATTTATCTTTATTATATGCCTCTCTACTGCTCGGTGTAAAATTTTGACAAATATACTGTGTGTCCATGTTCTAATTCGAATAGAGCCCGCTCACAATAAATTATTTCTTAAGTTAACTTTCTGGAAATTTTGTACATATTTAAATTCATTGTTGACAGTCATAATGATGCAAACATAAACTGGAAATTGGAGGATCAGATCAATATCAGTCAACGCATGCATGTTCTGTTTTTGTTAAGCTAAGAAGAACGAAAAATGGTCTTGTACAAAAGTTTGGCAAAAAGACATTTCGAGAGATGACCTTAAATGTTATTACAGATTTACTAAAAATATCAAGTGATCACGTTAAAATGAAATAAAAAAGTTGATAAAATTGAAAATTTCAAGACCGTTGTCTTACCTCTCTGTACATTGTTGTACATATAAAAACTTTTGTCTGCTTCTTTTTTATATTATGTGGCAACTGTTGGTCTTCTGTTAGAATGGTTCGTCTGTCCAGTAGCATATACTGATCTAAAAACAAACTGTTGTACATTGGCATCCAGAACAACTAAAATGAGAATATATATAAAGATTATTACATTGCATTTTTCAAATCACGCGCTTAAACATCCCGAGAGCCGTCAGGCTCGAGGGTTGATATATAACCGAGGGCTAAAGAAAGATATATGTATCTTGTGTTTTATCCATATGTTTATTATACTATCGGGAAACGCGACAGAAAAATGGGAGATTTGGGTGCCCATAAACCAGTTAAATTCTACCACTGGCTTTTGCAAGTGCACGTTCCTATCTTTGTTATCCTGCACTTTTGAAGAAAGTTCGGAGATAATGTTATACCCTCCGTCTGTCCGTCCGTCCGTCCGTCACACTTTTCTTGTGACTCAAACTCCTCCTACATTTTTGGATTTAGGGATTTAATTTTGTTGTAGAATTGTTGCATATAGTCTACAGATGCGCAATAAGCTTTCGGATTTTCGATATTGGTCTTGGTGCAAACAAGAGGCCCCGTGATGTCAATTTTTACACATGTGGCATGTGACACACACTCCTCCTACATTTATGGATTTAGGGATTTAATTTTGTTATAGAATTGTTGCATATAGTCTCTAGATGCGCAATTAGCTTTCGGATTTTTTATATTGGTCTTGGTGTAAACAAGAGGCCCATGATGTCAATTTTAACAAAGACCCAAAGAAGTGGATTAGACACATGTGGCATTTTTGGATTTAGGGATCAAATCTTTATGCAGAATTGTTGCATATAGTCTATAGATTTGCAATAAGCTTTTGGAATTTCGGTTCCGGTTCCAACTTTGGTAAATTTCCTGAAAATGTCAAAGACACATATTTTTTTTTTTGGCATATTATCTTATATTCTGACAAGTGTTTGGTACACAAAGTTCTGATAACTTAGGATTCTGAAAGGCGGTTCCAATTTTGGTAAATTTCCTGAAAGTCTCAAAGACCACATATTTTTTGAATTCTACCTAGCAACCGTATTTAAAATGTTTGTGTAGTTTAGGATGAACATTTTTATCAATTGGATTTCAAAAATATTTGATTCCAATTTTGGTAAATTTCCTTATAGTCTCAAAGACCACTTATTTTTTGGAATTCTACCTAGCAGCCATACTTAAAATGTTTGTGTAGCTTAGTACGAACAATTTCAAAAATATTTGATTCCAATTTTGGTAAATTTCCTGAAAGTCTCAAAGACCACTTATTTTTTTGAATTCTAACTAGCAACCATACTTAAAATGTTTGTGTAGTTTAGGATGAACATTTTCATCATTTGGATTTCAAAAATATTCGATTCCAACTTTGGTAAATTTCCTGAAAGTCTCAAAGATCACTTATTTTTTTTGAATTCTACCTAGCAACCGTATTTAAAATCTCTGTGTAGTTTAGGATGAACATTTTCATGAATTGGATTTCAAAAATATTTGATTCCAATTTTGGTAAATTTCCTTATAGTCTCAAAGACCATTTATTTTTTGGAATTCTACCTGGCAACCATACTTAAATTGTTTGTGTAGCTTAGTACGAACAATTTCAAAAATATTTGATTCCAATTTTGGTAAATTTCCTGAAAGTCTCAAAGACCACTTATTTTTT